>BQNB010082075.1:0-29437 GCA_026074375.1 Tanacetum coccineum | reverse complement strand
AAATTGTTAACAACAGGTTAAAATTAGTTTAGAATCCTCTAGTATACATCTTAGGCATTAATAAGTAACTTTTAGTTTCAGTTTTCATCAAGAAATAAGCTCACAATAAGCAAAAATCCAAAAATATGGTCAAACAAGCACTTTCTGTGACAGCAATCTATTTGCTTATTTTCTAGCTTATTCCTTCATTAAAAGTCCAAAGTGCTTTTGTTAAAGTTGTTAGAAATAAGCTGTTTAGTAACTTTGTAGTTTTAAGTTTTGGCTGAAAATCACTTTTTCAATAAGCAAAATAAGCTGTTAGCGTAGGGTTTGTTTGGTATTTTTCTCAAAGTTTAGGGTTATTCGTTTCTTCTATAGTGTAAATTTTCAAATATTCGCCCGCCTACCCTGTAGTTTACTTTCTTTCACTTTTTACCCTGTCTTTCTTAGTTAAATAAAAAAGTTTATATTTTTTGTTTTTAGTTTTATTAAAAATTAGGTTAAAGTTTTAATTGAATAAATTAGGGTTCAATTAGGTTTTAAAAATTGGGGCTTTTTGTTCCATAATTTTTCTGCACATTTTTAGAGTTTAAAAACCATTTTTCTATATTTTTAAGATTTAAATTGTATTTGTTTTCTTAAATGTCGCATTTTATTTACTTTCGTAATTAGTTTAATTTGTTAATTAGTTGTTTAATTGTGCCTTTAATTTTAGTAGCATAAATAAATCAAAAATATCTCTTTTCTTATTCAAATCAATCATTCCGAACGAGATCGAGGTTTCCATTGCATGAGTCGTTGGGGAAAACGACCCGGGTGATCATACTTACCCGGTCAAACATACGTATTATATATTATATTATATATATTTTTGAGAGTGAATTTTATCAAGGTAACTTGGTAACTTTCTTAATTACTCTCGGGATTATATTATTTTATATTATATTTTAGGTATATAAAACTACGAATCAGTTTTTGGCGCCGGTGGCTGTGGTAAGCGATTTCCTTCGTTTCGAGTTGTGAAATTTGGTTGAAGATCCTATTCGTCCTCTGAAAGTTTAAATTTTTGTATAAATCCAAAAATCCAAAAAAATAGAAAAAATATAAAAGTAAAATAAAAATATCTACTATTTTTTCTTTTTAGTATAATTATCATATTAAAAAAAAAAATAGAAAAATAAAAAATATAAAAAAATTGTCTTAATTCAGAAAATAAAATTCACCAAGTTGGTAACCGAACACCAACAAATAATACCTTCAATTGGGGTATTATCATCAAATAAGTTCCGGTGAATTTGAATAGTTCCCAACTCGAACCAAAGATTTAACACTTGCCTTATTTATCACCTTCGAGGTACGGCTCACCTTGAAAAGAAATTTTCAAGAGCTACCGTGAAGTAGTATATATTGATTAATCTCTTCCGTGTAAACCGTTAAAATTCAATTGCTAAAAAAAAATAACAAAAAAATAATTTAGAGTAAAGTTTTGGCTTTTAATTGTTATTTTTTTCCTTTTTTAAGGCGCACGAGATAGATGATCTCAATTCTTCTGCAATCTCGAAGACGTCGACAACAACAACATCTCCGGTAGATCCAATTGTTGGAACAAAACGTTTGTTCCAATGGGCCTGACAATCGAACGATGCTCCAATGTTACAAGCACCTATCGAAGGTTTATGAGATGCTATAAGTTGTACCACCGTCAATGCTAACAATTTTCGAGCTCACACAAACCTTTTAATAAATCTAGTGCCAAAGCACAAATTGTACGGGTAGATAAAATAACCCACAAATCATCTTCATTTTTTTTTAAAAAGGTCACTTTCAACGTTAAGACATCCAAAGTTCCAGAACACTTCAATTAAGCTTTTTGCTTTTCTCCCTTTTCTCTAGACGGGTGAAGCCCGAGATTGGTTAGACGAATGAACTACCGAAGATCCAATTTCTCACCGTTGGACGACCTTACGTTATCAAATTCATAAACCAATATTTTCCTTCCCACCTTCAAAACAACTTACTATCGAATAGATCATTACTTTTAACAAAAACCAAACGAACCTTTAATGAAGCATGGTAACGATTTAAAGGACGTCTTCGTCAATGTACTCAACCATTGGCTTTTCGGAACTAAAATTTCTCACCAACTCGATACTTTTTACAACTCTTTGAATTCAAACGATCAAGATGCCTTAGATTCCGCCGCAGGTGGCAATTTCTTAGACAAAATGCCGTCAAGAAGTTTAGCAATTATTGAAAGAGCAAGTCAAAAGTTCGTTACTACAAGAGTCGTGCTAATGATTCAAGAGTAGTACGGATTCTCGCTCTTGTCTAATTCTTCATCTTCAAGCTATTCTTTTCGATATGCAATAAATAGCCGCTGTCTCTCGAGATAAGAATGATTATCAAGATTAACAAAATGTTGAATGAAAGAAAGCTTTAGGTTGTTACTAGACTCCTGCACCCGTCAAAGCAGTTGAGGAAGTAGTTTATACTTGTGGATCAAATCCACAATTTTAAACCTTTGTCCTAGTTAACTCGATGTGGAAACGCTTTTACAGTTTTTCAAGACAAGTATCCAACAATTTCAACAACCGCAGCCGTTGGTAATTTCTCCAAAGAAACACCTTTTCAATCAGGCAAATCAATGAGAGACCACCGGTTCAAACAGCCGAATTTCCAAACCAACCAAAATCGATACCAAGGAACCACTTTCTAATTTCAACCAAAACCTGGAGGAAACTTTAATCAAAAACCGCAAAACAACCAAAATCAAGTTTATCAAGCTCCACCATACCAAACATAAACACGCAACCAAACAACCACCAAACAATCAAGTTTTTTACCTGTAACCTACCTCCCAACAAAATAGTGTTTGAAAACGATTTTGAAAGCTACTTTAAAGCAAATGATTCGATATTGAATAATGTGCAAAATCAAATCAAGGAATGCAGAATCAAATGGCTAATGTTACAGATTTGTTGACGAAGTCCTTTGTGAAATTTTCAAAAATTCAGCCCTCTACTTCAAATACTGGTACTAAGCAACTCTTCCAGTCACAACCGAGACTAATCCTCGTCTCAAATTAATGCTATCCACTACAATGAGCGTTAAGACATTGGAAGAGACCATCGATTCCTCTTGTGCTACACCCGAATGTTTAAAACCCCCAAAAAGAACCCGAACAAAACCTGGAGACGTCAACGGAAAAAGTGCAAAATCCAAATTTGGAAAATACCGCACATGTCCCATCTCCGGGGGAAGAAGATTCAATTTTCATGGAAATTCCAAATCCAAAAGCAAAGAAAACCGTTACTATTAAAGTTCAAGATCTTAATTCTCCAAGACCTAATAAACTTCCATATCCTGAGAGGATGAGAGTGAGAGAACACGATAAACCAAGTGCTCAACATAGCCGGTTTTTGAAGATGTTCAAGCAACTCCGTTTAGAGATTGGATTGAAAGATGCTCTTGTCGAAATGCCCAAGTTCAACAAATGGTTAAGCTCGTTGCTAAGGAACAAAGAGAAGCTCGAGGAGATCGCTATCATGACCGTGAATGCTGAATGTTCCGCTATCATTATGAACAAAGTCCCCGAGAAGCTCGAAGATCCGGGAAAATTTCTTATCCCATGTGCTTTACAAGAACTCAATAGGACTAGTGCTCTAGCAGATTCAGGAGCTAGCATTAACCTTTTACCTCATTCTATCTATAAGAAACTTGAGCTTGAAACTTTAACTCCTACTCGAATGACACTCGAGCTTGCCAATCGTTCCATTACTCACCCGATGGGTATAGCCGAGGATGTTGTGGTTAGAGTCGATGGTTTCACTTTTCTTGCGGATTTTGTTGTTGTTAATTTTGAGCCCGACCCTAGAGTACCCATTATTCTAGGAAGACCTTTCCTTCGAACCGCAAAAGCTCTCATTGATTTGTACGAGGAAAAATTGACTTTAAGAGTAGGAAAAGATGAACTTGTTTACTATGCCGATAAATCTGAGAAAAACAAGGAAAAGAATTTTGTTCATGCCATTTCTGTAATCAATTTTTCAAAAGATGATCCGTTTAGTAGCAGTACCACTACTCATTCTGATGATCCTTCTCCTAGTTCTTCTCCGGTGAAGACTAGTGATAATTTTGAGAAGTTTGCCGATGAACTTGCTCCTCTTGATTCGTTACCACCGGGTAATGATAATTCAACTCTTAAAAAGGACTTACATGAAGAGAATTTTCAAGAAAATGTCGAGATAAAAAATTCCAACGTTTCCGATGAGCCAGTTTTACTCAACAAACCCTTATCCGATAAGGTTGAGTGTTTTGCTCCTGAAGACAATAATGATGAGATCAATGATTTTCTAGCTATGGAAGTGTCTTCTAACTTGGAGGAAGGATATTTTGATTCAGAAGGAGACATAGCTTTTCTTGATAATCTACTTAGTGATGATGATAATCTCGCTTCCGAAGTAATTTCCGATCATGAGCCAGAACAGAATGAATCTTCAAATACTTTTTCTCCAAGGAGTGATCCTCTTCACCATGAGTTCGCCGGTGAACCTTTAACACTTCCTGCAAGGAACGATCGTGAATTTGAGGAATATCTTAGTCTTATGACAGTGCTTCATGAAATTTCAACTTCCCAGGGAAATGTTCATCAAAATTCAGTTATCGAGTCTCTTCCCATATCTCCTATCCCCGTTGAGGATAGTGAGCCCACTCAAGAAGTGATCGATATTCTCCTTATTCCATATGATTTAATTCCGCCTGGTGTTGAGGATGCTGATTCCGAAAATGAAGTTAATGAATCACTTAACCTTGATCACCAAGATGATCCGTCAATTCCTCGTCCTCCACCAGAACCTCCGGATATTAAGAAATGTTTTGAACCCGAAGCGGGTATTTTGATAATCAAAGAGTTTAAGGGTGTTTCTAAATCTCATGATTTTATGACCAGTATTTTACCCATCCTACCCACCCTTGTTTCGGACGTGGCCTTCATTTCCTCATTCGTCTCCTTCGAGAATGAAGACACCATTTTCGACCCCGGCATCTCCATTTAGAGCCGGTGGCCTCTCATCGGGATGGAATTTTCATATCCTTTAATGTTTGTCCAAACATTAATGAAAGCCCGATTGAGATCTTCTTTTCCATTTGCTCTCCCTAAGGACAACTAAATTCAGGGATCGAGTCGAGCTTGCGACTCGGTAATCAAAAACAAAGCCGCTTCGTGGGAGTTCACCCCATGCTTATCCTTTTCTTTTCATTTTCTTTTTATCTTTGTTGCTTCCCCAAGGACAAATTAATTCGGGGGCGAGTATAGCTTGTACTCGGTTAACAAAAACTAAGCCGTTTTAGAGATGTTTTTGAGCTAACAATGTAAAAAGAGAGGAAGCTTGTTCTTTTTCGTCTCTTGTTGGTTGTTTGTGATTTTTGTCTAGGTTTTCCGGATTTTGGAAGCTTCATGGTTCAATATTGTGGAAGGACAAAGCAATTCCCACAATTTCCATCGATGGTCTCCAATCTTCTCTTCATAAATGGGAAAACTCTTATCTCTTATCCTTGTTCTTTATCGAACTAACATCTATTCTTTTGGCATGACCATAGAATTTTTGTTAAAGATTCCTTTTGACCCTTATTTTTAAACTTTGAGGACAAAGTTTCATTTTAGTTTGGGGAAGGATATCTTCGATATTGACTTGCACTTCACGCAACCTTGTTTGAATCTTTTTGAATTACTTTTGAGAAAAAGTGGAAAAATTTTTAATTTTTGCCTTACTAGAAAAGCTTAAAAGAAGCTTTTTCGTTGAAAAAACACACACTTTTTGTAGGTCCGTTGGTGAGAAATAGGAGTTATCTTTGGAACTTGACCGGGTGAAAAATGCCCTAGTAGTTCTTTATCCCTACCTCTTGTGGGGCCAAGCTTTCAAAATCCTATTGCTTTGGATTTTAAATGTGAAGAACAAAGCGTAATCGATGTAGTTAAATATAAGTGTATTTGTTTAGCATGGTTTATTTGGAAATCCTTATAGCTTATATGAATGATTTTTTTTTTTGGTTTGCGGGGGGTCTTTTTATCCCATAAGCTCTTAACACAATTAATCATACGTGCTATTTTAATTTTAGCTAAGGGGGGTCAAGCCAATGTCTTAGAAAAAAGTCTTACATTTTGAAAATAATTCATGTAAGTAAGATTTTTGGTTTCAAATTTATAAGTTGATTTTCTAAAATGAAATTTTTCCATTCATCAAAAAGATAATTATAAAAAGAATGCCAATGAAGCATTTCTAATGCAAAAGCATTATTTTTCGTGACCCATTGAACTTCGCAAAAAATAGAATAACAAAAGCTATATGTAGTTTTTAATCGTTGGCGTATCCATGTTGAGAGAAAGACTCGGATGGGGTCGCAACTAATCGTAGGCATTCATCACTAGGGAGCGAGGCCTAGGTGATGATTGCAACTAAGGGACTTTGGATTCTAGGCTTTGTAGGAAAAGGTGTTGTCGCGATAAACCCACAAACGTTAGCAGCGGTGTGGGGTTCGAACTAAGAACACCGGTTGTTGTTGCGATATCCTATTTGGGAGAAAGGCCTAAGTAGGGGTTCGAACTATGAACAACTTTCCTATTGCAAGTAAAAAAATAATTATAGTACATGGAAAATAAAAAGAATGGTTAAAAATTTCATTTTATCACATCAATTATAAGTTTTGTTTCCAATCTCTTTAGGCTTTGAGGTTGAGTTTTTATCTATGTATTAACATTTGAGCTCACAAGGCTTATTTGTAAAGCTTAGATGATTTTCAACTATGAAAGATAATTGATCTATGGTTGAGTTAAAAAGAGTGCACACACCTTAATCATTAAATTATTCACGGAGTGAAAAGTTCACAAGTTTATAAGTTTAAAGAGCTTAATTCATTTAGACTTATATTGACAATGATCTTGTTTATTAGCTTTGTTTAGTCTAGTGAAAAGTCAAGGATGACGAATTTTCCTCTTTTGTGCTCTATTAATCGGGAGTAGCCTATTTCGATGAGCCTAAAAGTTGCAAAGTTGCAATGATTGCCATTAATGTGTTTTAAGAGATTAAATGTTAAGAAAAGTGAAAGTTGTGTAAAAAGGTAATTCATAAAAGGTTTTAACAAGGGCATTTCCGTGAATACAAATATTGACGCGGAATATCAATATCTATACCAAGATGAACACAAGAACAAAATACTAAACTTGCTATTTGATATTTGCTTAATTGTACATTAAATTACCCGGGATTTTGCCAAATAAAAGCCATAAAAATGCCAAAAGAATAGAAAAAATGTGCTTTTGTGTCTAATTGTGCAGGAAAGGATTGAAATGACAAAAAAAAGCAAAAACGGTCAGAAACCGACAAGAAACGGGAAAAAGACAAAGACAAGAGCAAAGGGTGAAGAATTCACAAGCCGGATCAACCCGACACAGCAAGAATGAAAGTCAAAAGCCAACAATAAAGTCAAGGACTTAAAGTGACAAGTTTTCAAAGTTCAAAGGCTTATTGGAAGTTTTAAAGTCAAAGGGACCAAAATTGCCAAAAGTGGAAAAGTGATTTATTAAAGAAGGAAAAGAAGATATAAAGAACAAGGACTGAATGTGCCAATTTGAAACCTGTTTTTACACTATACAAGGGCGGGCAATCGCAAGGGCCAAAAGTGACACTTTCCAAACATTCAAAACAGAATAGCATCACAGCTATCTCTCTCTATCACTAGAGGACAAAATAGACAGGACCAAGTTCCAATACTCCAGAAGATTCAAACTAAACCACCGAGAGCTTTCTCGCAACACCCTAACGAGCCCTTAACTGAATTTCCCGCCAAATATTACACTAAACCCATCTTCAAATTGTTCCAACCCCGCTCCTTTTTTAAGAGCCCTCATCCGTTCATATACACACTTTCTCACCAATCATAATAAAACACGTGACAGCAACTCATTTTGGCCAGCCACCCTCACTAAACTCCATCAACGGCCTACAATCATCGCAAATAAATTCAAGAGGGTTTGACATATCCAATAGGATCACTCTAGAATACTATTCCCTCCTCTTCACTAATCCTCTATAATAAGGAAAGGCTAGGGACAATCATTTTCAGTATTTACGTTTAGTTTTATAATTTTCTTTTACTATGTATTTTCCGTTTTTTTAAGCAATTTAAATCTACTTTAAGAATTTAATCTTTAAGAATCTCTTGTCATCATTATCATTTAATTTGTACTTCTTTAATCAGAATACAAGTCCGATTTACACATATAATAAAAAATTATTTTTTTGTTTTCAAGTATAGAGCAGGTCGAAATTCATCAAATAAGCTCAAAACAGCTCATTTGAGCTGATATACGCTTATAAGCCCAATTTTATGGACAAGTGTTGCGTTGTTTAAAGCTTCATTACTAAAATTGTCCATCATTCACGACTCAAAACATGATAATCTTAGAAAATATTTGAGTTCAATTATAGAAGTAACAAGAAGAAATAAAGCTCAAATAAGCTGAAGATACGCACTTAATTGAGGTATTAAGCAGGCAAGGTGCCCATTTAGGAACATTTTAAACTTCTACTCTTGGCTATTTTAATGTGGAAGATTCTAACAAAACCAGAGTTTAACTTGCTGTACATTTCTCCATTTTAACCATTTCCATAGCTTAGTTGCAAATAGCTATTCCTTTTGAAATTACTCATGATTAATACCAGTAACATTTAGCTATAATGAGTTTTATAGAAAATGTAATTGCCTTAAATGTTGTTTTACAGTCTTAATCACATTTTAGTTTTCTTTCTACAATTCTGCATAGTAGTAAGGGCTAAGTCTTCATAGAGAAAGCTAGCTATTTCAAAATCAGCTAGTTTTTTCATCATAGCATAAATCGAGCTCTAATAAATCCAAACACAAAATAGAAGAACAGCTAAAAAAGTTTAGGTTGTTTTCATTTATTTAAATAGACTTTAAACTCATAACAATCTTATGTTGACAGCAAATCTTAAGGTGTGTTTTGGTTTAAGCATGGTTTGCTCTTAAAGCAACTGCACCTTTATTAAACTTCTTTGCATAGTTAGTTCATTAATTTTATTAGGTTTAAAAACATGTTTTTAAAAATTCAGTCTGCATTATTTCAAATTCTTGAGTTAAAAAGCTTAAGATTTGCACCCAAAAAAAAAAGTGCATTTTTCAGTTAAGTAGGTTGTAGATTTTAAACATATAAGCCTATGCGAGGAATTCCACTTAGTCTACTTCATTCCTCATACTGCATTTAGTCACTTAGTCAATAGCTTCAAAATTTGGTAGTTAGCTTGCACTAGTGCTCAGTCAAATGCATCAGCAATGCCTCTTGCAACAGCAATAGCATCAGCATAATCAGTTTAAAAAGCACATACTGAGAATAAGGAATGATATTGCTATCACTGGTTATTTCAGTCTTTGAATGATTCACAACATTTGACTGTTGAGAAGACAGCATCACCTACACAACTTGATTTACCACATTATTATTCATATTATCATGATTGTATACCTCAGCAGGAGCATCTGAACCATAATGAGATAAATTCACCATGAGAGTAACTTTGACAGAGTTGAGTTCGTCACAATCAGAGTCATATGCACCCAAATCATTAGCTTGATAAGCAACATTGTGAGTAATGACAGTCTATGTGCTTTGACCTTTAGGAATATCTGGATCTGCCAAAAAAGCTAGTTCCTCCTTATTTAGAATTTGACCATGTGCTTGAGCTTGTACCAGCAACACTTTCTCTTTAAACTACGAATCATCCTTTTTTCTATTTGGTTTGGTGCACTGTCTGGAATCATCCCTTGAAGTACCCGCAGCAAAAGAAGTTTGTCTCTCCTGAATTGGTTGTAGTGTCACTCTTCCATTATTGATGGTAGCTTGTTGCCTAGGGTTAGACGAGTTTCTCAGTTGATTATTGGTAGTGAGATAACGAGAGGTGACAACTGCAGTCAAAAACAACATCATGTGATTGATGGCATCAATGGGATCATCACCTTTCTGGAACACTAGAACAATTAGACCGGAGTCTTGTTGGGAAAATTCAGATTGTTGGTTAATTTGGGGAGGATATTCTAATTGAGGGATGGATGATGATGGAGAATAAACGTTGTGGTGAATTGATGATTGAAAATCATTGGATGGATAAGTTACTGAAAGAGGTGTTGATGATTGATGAGTTGAGTATTGTTGAGACTGATAAGGTGAACCATACTGTGGAGATGGATATGTTGAAGCTGGTGGTTGAAGTTGAGTGTTTTGGTAAGTGTGTTGATGAGTTTGATAAGGTGACTGTGTTATTTGGTGAGATGCAACTAAAGCAAGAGGATCGGAGTTACGTTCATGCATCAAACGAACTTCATTTGCATGTCGTTCATGTTGTTCCAAGTGAGCATGAAGCTGATCAACATTGGTAGTATGCAAGTCTTTGACCAACTTAATATCAGTAACGAATTTGCTCCATTCATTAGGAAGAGTGTTCAGAAACTTGGTATTAACCTGAAATTACTCCAGTGGCATCTTGTAGATGTTCATATCATTGAGTAGCAGTGTGAATCTCAAGTAGTACTCGTGTAACGACTCTCCTTTCCTGTAAGTGAACTTATCAAATTCATCATACAACTTACACTCTCGTTCTTGCTTTGTTAACGACGTTCCTTGCATGAGCAGTTTAATCTTCTCCCAAAGATCCTTGGCTACACGATGTTGACTCATAAGAGCATAAATTTCAGTTAGAAGGCCTTGGAGAATGATATTAATTTCTTTGATGTCACAATCAGCTTGAATGGCTTCTGCAGGGATGAACTCAGTATATTCCTTAAGTCTTGTTACACCACCCACTGGGATTGATGGCCAGACGAGTGGACCTTTCTCAACGGAAGCAAGGATCATTCTACCATGAGGTCTATTCATCATATAAAGTTCCATTTTGCTTTTCCATGAATCATACAAATGTTTTTCAAGCATCGGTGGTTTATAGTCACCACCCGAGAGAAGTAATTTATCAGCAAGAGTCGTCATTGATAACGTGATATAAAAAAGATTACTAATTGATCGATCGACGGTAGAAAGAAATTGTGTTTGAATATGTGATCGTTGAGTCTTGAAATAATTCTTGAAACTACACGGGATTTTACAATTCTCAACAAAACCGGGAAAACAAGTTAATGTTTCACGGGATTTTACAAGTCAAAGAAATAACCGTATAATTTAGAAATTTGAGTTGATAGGTTTTGACTAGTTCTATTTTCACTGGTTCGGTTATCTAGTTTAGTTATCAAACAAAAACTAGTTCGATTCCACTGGTTCGGTTATCTAGTTTGATTGTCAAACAAAAAACTAGTTTGGTTCTACTGGTTCGGTTCACTAGTTCGGTTCCAACACAAGAAAACTCGTTCGGTTCCAACTAAGATCAACTCGTTCGGTTTCTACTAAATCAACTAGTTCGGTTCTAACAGAAGAAACTAGTTCGGTTCCAAATTAAGAAAACTCGTTCGGTTCCAACTGAGATCAACTCGTTTGGTTCCTACTAAATCAACTAGTTCGGTTCTAACAGAAGAAACTAGTTCGGTTCCAACTTAAGAAAACTCGTTCGGTTCCAACTGAGATCAACTCGTTCGGTTCCTACTAAATCAACTAGTTCGGTTCTAACAGAAGAAACTAGTTCGGTTCCAACTTAAGAAAACTCGTTCGGTTCCAACTGAGATCAACTCGTTCGGTTCTAACTGAAGAAACTAGTTCGGTTCCAACTTAAGAAAACTCGTTCGGTTCCAACTGAGATCAACTCGTTCGGTTCCAACTAAAGTTAACTTGTTCGGTTCCACTGGTTTGGTTAACTAGTTCAGTTAACTCGTTTGATCTTCTAGTTCGGTTCTAACAGACAAGACTAGTTCGGTTGTAACTGAGACAAAACCTAAATTTTCAAAACTCAAAAAAACACATTTTTGATTGTTTTTTTTAAAAATCTTGTACAACTAGTGTTACTAACCCTATAGGAACAAGAAAAATGACAACTTTAAGGTTTTTAAGCCAAAAAATTTTAAATCAAGATTTTGCTCTTTGTAAAGGTTTTGAACACAAATCAAAAGACAAACACAAAAACTAAACACACCACTCCATGGCTCTGATACCAATTGAAGAATACTAGTAATCTTTAATGATATTATGCAAGAACTAGAGAGAGAAGTGGGTTGGAAAGTTTCTAGAGAGAGAAATATAATAATATTATTAAGTGTGTGAAATGAGAAAAATGAAATAACCAACCACCCTCTCCAAGACATGGAGAGGGTATATATACTACATACATAGGCCGACCATGGGGTTTACTAAAGCTTCCATGGGCCTTGGGCCATATTAGCTTACTAAGCTTATCATATGTTAAACTACGGGCTAAGACTATTACAACTTGGAAGTGACCGATACTTTTCTTGTTTCTAACAAATTATTTAATCATTTATTAACAGACTTGTAAGACAATAATGTTTTCTCAATCCAAGAGTTCTTCCATTATTTCTTGTGTATTATATAGCATGAGTGGCTAAGCACCTTAAGTGCTAGCCTTGTTATGATTTTGTTATGGTTATGATGCTAGTTTTCTGTTGAATTATCGTATATATGATATCCTAATTGCTTGTTGCATGATCCCCTAAAATTGGTAGTATTGATGTTAGTGTAGATCTTGTTAGACCTTATAGTAGACGTACCTATTGAGTTAAGGGTTAACCGGGTACTAGGGATAGGTTGGCAACCATCCATAGTGTAGGGATTGTTCATATCTCCGCCTACAGTAAGATAGGTACTTATAAAATTAAGGAAAAGTCTTCTAGGAGGATTTTAGGCAAGATGTGAGATAATTGGTATTACACAGGTCATTAGGATGGAAGTAAATCACTAGAGACTAGATGCTCACCCTTCTTGTATAACGGGGACCTGAGATCATATGATACATAAGATAGGTTTTGGTGTTCAATCGAGCCTATTGATATTAGAACCACCATAAAACAATAAGTAGAAATTGCACTAGAACATTATCTTAACCATAACAAATGAATAACTAGGCTAGTACTCTTTTCTCCCTGATCAATTCTCGTAATTTTATTCTCGCATTTTAATTGCTTTTAATCATGTCACATTAATATCAAACCATTTTATTATGTGATACATTCAAATTAGAACTAAAACACTTAGATCTTGGCACGAACACGATAAGAGTGAACCAGTGAATTACTATCTCACCGATTGAAATAAAAAAATCAATTTGAAAATTACTCGACGTGTCACTTGCTAAAGTGGTTTTGTGACACATCGAGAGTGTTGATCATTTCAAAAATTCGTCATCAAATATCAATTCATAACCTGGAACAAGTTTGATTCTTATAGAATCGCACCATCATTTCTTTCCAGTTGTCACAAGTTTGATTCGTATAGAATCGCACAAGTCACCTACCATGAGCTTGTTTGATGTTGGCTCAAGCAGGATTTCCATCTTCATTGTGAATGAAATCACTCGGATGTTCTGGCAAAATCACAAGGATAATGCGTAGGACTCTTAATATATATCTTGTAATTCACATTGTGTGACTTAGCAAGCAGAATTTGACAAGTGTCCTAATGAGATTTATGGATGATCTCTTTTGGCTCTAGACTCAATAGTGCACTTTGATTTTAGTGATCGGAGGCTGGAGCAGACTGCTACCTTTTCAATATCAACTAACTCGGAGTGAGAAAGTCGATAGAAATGCGTGTAATCTCCATAAGAAATGAAACAAGAGTCTTTTGAGAGACCTTGAGTGGCTAGGGAGGGTTGTGCATAGCGTCACTGGGTCCATGACAGTCTTCAATGTCAGACAACACCTTAGTGTTTCCGACAGTTTATGTATTGACCCAGTTTCTGCCTAAGTGTATGGAGGGCTTCTTTCTTTACACCCTTTATCCTTACATTTCTTTTTCATTCTTCAACCCCTTCAATGCTTACCGAGACTTCATAACTAACACCTTGTTGGGTTTGTTCCAGTGTTAGCTCCATCTCAGTCGGCATTATTCCCTTTTCTCACTTTTTCTCCTTTTATCATACCTAAGGACTTCTACACTAACTAGTGGATATCCCTGGGTAGATCCCTCCGGTTCTGGCTGGATCATGGGATTTGAATACCTATGCCTAACCACCTTATATCTCCATAAATTTAAGAACATGGCCGGTCTTTTGGGTATTCCATCACAATCCTTCAAAACCATTGAAAATTCAATCAAAGTGTTTGATATAAATATCAAAAGATTTACACTTTAAGAGTTTTTCATCATCACTAAAAGCTCCCCCTTAACATGTGCATCGTAATCGTAGTACATCCTAAGTGTTGGAGTGTATTGATTCCATTTTATATGATCACATTTTGCGTACAAATTAGATTCAGTTTAATCACATTTTCTCCCCTTATCCAAAATGTTAATCCCTTGATATTTTGGATATCAATTGATTAAACGTTCGGGGACACAAAATGTACAAAATATCTATCGGAAATTTTAATGGCTCACCTCAAATATTTGAGGGTATCTAAGACAGTGCTGAGTATAATAATTTTATATTTTTTTGAATTTATTAAGAAATTCTTGAAAAATTTTGTACTCGAGCACTCCTTATTATCACCATAAGTCTACACTACATATATATTTTCACAAGATTATTATGTACGAGGTTTGACCTGAATGATAAGAACATCATATGATAGAATCATATGGTTCTTTGTAGCAGCCGTAGGTCTCCTTCGTACAATCTCCCACCAACGAACTTTTCTAAGCTCCTCATTAACCTTCTTTCTTTCAAGAAGTTGTCAATTTAATCTTTCTCTGTCCAAGCACTCTTCGGCATTGCTTCAACTTTCTTTTTAAGTTACGAAAGTCTTTGCTCCAAACTTCGAGTATGAAACAGATTCAGATACATATGTAACTTGAGCTAGTGTGGTTGGCGATGTCTGTGTTGATGTTGTCTTAGCTTCCTCCTAAACCAGCAATCATTTCTTGAGTAGATTCAGAACTTTCTTGAAAACCGCATCAAGCAGTCTTGATGTATAAAGCCCAGATATCCGAAGTACACACATAACCCTTTCAAGAATTTGATACCGCAACACCAAAGTCAATTAATTCCCGGATGAGCGCATTTCTCTCTTCAGGACAGTGATGATATAAATTGAAACACCAAAGTCAACTAAGTCCCGAATGTCACAATTATTCCCTTTAAGTAGTCGAAATGATAACACCTAAGTCAACTAAATTCCAAATGTACTCATTTCTTTCTGTAGAATACTGACTAACTTAAGGAATCAACATACCTATGTGTACCTCTTTTATCAAATATTTCTACTACTTTTAAAAATAATCTTAGGGATTAACTGATTGGGTAAGACATTCATTGAATAAAAAAGAACTCTTCCCACGTTGTAAATAATTTAGAAACCCAACACCTTCCCCTGGGGACTCAAATGATGCATATTGAATTAATGACGAGATGTCTCTTCACCATGTGATTGAAAAAGGTGCACCGAAAGATTAAAAAAGGCCTTAAAATCACTAGAAGCTAACCTCAAAAGACAAAGAAGTCTAAATCAAAAAGAAGGCCAAGGACACTATCAAGAATACATCTACTCCTTCCCCCTTGCTGGTTTTGATACCTCGGTGTCAGCAAAACCTTGTACGCACATATACAGGAGATCGTGTTTAAAGAATTAATAAGCTTAAATCTATTCCGTGAGAATCAACTTCAAGGCTTTTAAAACTATGAAAGTATGTCCAAGCATTCCTAAGTCTTTTACAAACTATGAGGTGTTGGCAATATTGATCGAATGTAGTTTAAGGCCTGAATTCACTAAGTCTCAAATTGCAAATAAGTCCATAAAGATTTAAACAAATGACATCTAAAGCTCTTGTAGTTAATATAAATTAACTCCCCTTGAAATTGTTATCCGTCATTATCCAAAACTTTATCCATTTATTCCATGACTTATATGAAAGAATGTTTTAAAAGATTATTAGATGACACTTTTTCCCCCTTAAATAATGACCCGTTTTCTATTTAAAGAGTTGTTGTCATTGTTTGAGTAGTCGAATTGTCTTTGAAAATCTTTTTGTGATTACTAAAAACATTGATTCATTATGAAGACAACTTTTTAACAATAAAAATAAGATTTCTCTTATTTTGACAAATAAATGCACTGACACGTACACTTATTGTATATAGGAAGCACGGGTTGTGTTGCAAAGTAAACACAAGCCTTTGCATGGTCATAAAGTAGACCATGCCCGAGAATAAATTCCCGTTAAGAGGTCAAGTTTCCTTTTTGACGGAATACTTGCCTTTAAGATGATGATCGGGTTGCTATCTGAAATAATAGCAAGCCATTTGGCATGTTTTGAAAACATTTGAAACTTCTGCTCGAACTTCATTTACAGCCTCGTATCATTATTGAATGACATTTCTAAGACCGTAAATGTTATCGATTTTCAGAAGACATGCCATTATTATCTCATTTTATATTTTCTCATTTTTTAATTTTTTTTGGTTTTATGAATTTTTTAATTTTGTATTTTGTTTTTATAAAAATTTTGAAAAATGAAAAATCTTTTTGGTTTTTATGGTTTTAATATATATACATATGATGCAAGATATTTGAATAGGTACCACCACTATTCATCAACTTCATCTGCCAATTGTTTCAGAGTTTTCGGCGTAAAATCTCCGCTTCTTTGCCTTTGTTTGATCAGAAATTTAATTCTTTCTCGGCCAAGAGCTTTAGTGAAGATGTCCGCCAGTTGATACTCCGTATTGACAAAGTAAAGTTCAATCATGCCATTCTCAACATGCTCCTTGATACAATGAAATCTGATATCTATATGCTTTGATCTGGAATGTTGAACGTTGTTGCAGCATAAGGAAATAGCGCTTTTGTTATCACAGTACATTGGAATTTTATTGAATCCAAAGCCATAGTTGGTAAGTTATGATCTCATCCACAGGACTTGAGCACAACATCCGGACAAAGCAATATATTCAGCTTCCGTACTAGATATCGCAACACTTTTCTGCCTTTTTGATGACCAGCTTATAAGTCTATATCCTAGAAATTGCATACTACCAGATGTGTTATGGCGTGTATCTTGACAACTAGCATGATCCGCATCTGCAAATGCTGCTAGAGCAATCGAAGAATCCTTCAGATACCATAGACCCCGATTGACGGTTCATTTTAGATACCGAAAGATCCTTTTGACCGCATGTAAGTGATTTTCGGTAGGCCGAGCCTGATACCGGGCATACATGCAGATAGCAAATTGTAGGTCAGGTCTACTGGCTATAAGATAAAGGAGGGTGCCAGTCATGCCATGATAGTGTGATGGATCAACAGTTTCCCTTCTTTATCCTCATCCAGTTTGGATCTTCTTCCACCATGGGAGTATCCACTGGGTCACAAGAGTCAAAACCGTATTTCTTTAAAGATTCAAGGGCATATTTTGACTGATTAATAAAGATGCCTCTAGGACTTTAAGAAATCTGTAGTCCTAAGAAAAATGAGATTTTTCCCATCATTGACATCTTAAATTTTGAACACATGATTTTAGTAAATAGGTCACAAAGTTCAGGTGTAGATGCAGCAAAGATAATATCATCGACATAAATTTGTACCAGAAGTAGTTCTTTTCCGTCTCTACGGATGAACAAAGTAGGATTCACTGAGCCTTTGGAGAAGTCTTGGGATATCAGGAACGAAGACAACATATCATACCATGCGCATGGAGCTTGTTTCAACCCATAAAGAGCTTTCTTCAGCTTGTACACATGATTAAGGTTATCTGGATCCACAAACCCGTCTGGCTGGCTAACATACACCTCTTCCCATAAATTACCATTCAGAAATGCAGTCTTCACATCCATTTGGTAGACGACCATGTTCATGTGAGCGGCAAACGCGAGAAAAATCCTTATAGCCTCTAATCTTGCAACCAGAGCAAAAGACTCTTCAAAATTAATACCCTCTTCTTGACGGTAACTACAAGCCACTAACCGAGATTTGTTCTTTAGAATACCCCCCAGCTCGTCTAGCTTCACTTTGTAGATCCACTTCAAAGTAATCACCATAACTTTGCCTGGTCGGGGTACGAGCTCCTATACTTCAAGACGTTCGAACTCATTGAGCTCTTCTTGCATTGCTTTGATCCAGCAGGATTGAGTCAAAGCATCTTTATATGTATTGGGTTCAACAACAGTGAGGAAGGCATCGTAGTAACAGAAAAGAGCTTGCTCATGTAATTGTAGTCTGGTGGAAACTGGTCGGGCGAGTTTACCGATTATATTTTCAAGTGGGTAATCCTTAGTCCATTTGTTATTGTATTCAGAAATTTGGTGATCGGGATGCACAATTATATGAATAGAATCCGATGAGGAAGATTGATCAGAACGGAACTTCTGGGAATTGGGGAACACCTAGGTACGATTCAATTTCCATATGTGCAACTTCAATATCATGATTGTATTCTTCAACATCGTTAGGAATGACGGAAGGTTGAGTTTCTAGTGTTGTTTGAGAGTTACTTGGTAATGGTTACATATTGGTCTACCATTTGTTTGAAGAAGGTGAACCCCCCCAAAAACCCCACCCCCACCCCACCCCCCCACCCCCCCCCCCCCCCCCCCCCCACCCCCCCCAGTTTTTACAGCGGGAACTGGAGACTACACTTCTTCCAAACTGGAGCAATGACTTCAGGGGCTGGTAAATCATCTCTGGGTTGAGGAGTAGTAATTCATCAATAACATCGTTGAAAACAGAATATCCAGTCAGTTCATGTAGGTGGTACATGCGGTGTTGAGGAGGAGGATTTTGGCATGAGTCATGAACATGATTGTTGCCAAGAGTCATTTCATGGAAGTTGCGGGTCCTAAAACTATTTTGTTCAGAAGCCATCGCAGTTTAGATCTTCAAAATTACATGAATTGTATTAAATATTCGTCTGGTATGGTCGGTTATAAATCAGAAAAAATGCCTTCGTTGTAGGGTGCTAGCCAAGAAAATACCAATATCATTTTCTTCGGTTGTAACTTACCCCAAGCTTCTCGCTATTGTTAGTCTGTAACCAAGTGCACAGAATACATGGAAAAACGATATGTCAGGAGGTTTGTCATGTGAAACCTTCATTATTGTGTCTTGGTTCGTGACGAGACGTACGATGCGAACGTTTTGGGTGTAACATGCGGGTAGCAACTGCTTTCTGCCCATAATATAACAGAGCATTTTCATAAATCAACATTGTGCGGGCAGCTTCAATTAGCGTACGATTACGTCTTTCAACGACACCATTTTCCTATGGAGAGCGAGCAACAGATGTTTCATGAGAGATGCCAACCTTCTCATAATATTCACGCAAAGTTTGATTAACAAATTCATTTCCATTATCTGTCTTAATTCTTTGGACAGTTACTTTAAGTGGCACTTGGATCATCTTGAGAAACTTGATTATGAAATCTGGAGCTTCATCTTTTGCTTAAGAACTTACCCATGTGAATCGAGGAGAATCATCGACATGACCGATGATGTACTTCTTTTCATTAACACTTGCGACACGCATTGCTCCACAAAGATCCATGTGAAAAAGATAGAGTTTTTCTTGGTTGGTGTCTTTAGATTTAGGTTTGTGGGGTTTATTCTTGCTTTTACCCATTGCACAAGCATAACACAGATGGTCCTTTTCAAATTTAAGCTTGGGGAGACCTTGAACAAGACCTTGTCTAGCTAAATGGTTGATTGCACTAAAGTTCAGATGAGACAGTCGCCGGTGCCATAGCCAGGACTTAGTCTTTGAAGCCTTCGACAAGAGACATATGGGAGAGGACGCCATCATATCTCTAAGAGACAGAGTGTACAGATTGTTGCCTCGAGATCCAGTTAATAGATCAATACCTTCTAAATTATGAATGAAGCAGGTGTGTTGACGAAAAGCAACTTCAAGGTTCGAATCACAAAATTGCCCAACAAAGAATAAGTTGTGTCCAAGTCCTTCCATGTAGTAAACCTTTGATATCATAACATTCCTAATCTGATAATCACCATATCCCAATATCTTTGCCACGTGATCATTTCCGAATTTGAATGTACCCAAAAACTTATTGACGAAATTGGTGAGCTGAGAGCGATCTTCAGTCATATGCTTGGAGCAGCCGGAGTCCAAATACCACAAAACAATGTGGAGACCTTCATTTAATCAATTGAGGAAAGATAGATACATTGAATTATGGATCCCCAAGATTGATTGGGTTCCTTTTTGTTAGCAGATACAGATTTAAGAACCTTAGATTTGCTAACAGGAACATTAGTTTTAGATTTCCTAGGTTTCTGTGAGTAAACCAGTGTTACAACTTGTTTAGATGTTTCATTATCTAGAGAAGTAGGTTTCCTAAGGGTCACTTCAGTAGTTGTGGTAATCCTAGTTAAAGGGCACGCATTTCCTACTATAGTGAAGGTCGCTACCAGTAGGTCTCCAGATATATATAATATTTATAAACACCTATCCTGTTGGTTTCCAAACTTTTCTTAATAGATTTAGATATAGCACGAGCATTTACATTATTAATAAAATCAAGAACACACAAATCATGATTATCAGAAAGCATGCAACCATTACACTTAACACATTTAAGTTTAGAATTCAATGCTGCACAGGAGCAGTATCTTTAGGTTCAACAACGCAATCTTTATTTTTCAAACTAGATTTAACTTTCCTAGGGCGGGCTTCTACTTTATTCTTCTGAGTACTACTTGGTGTTTGCAGAATCTTATCTTTCTTTGTATTGCCTGAAGGCTGTGGTCCGCTAGCACTAGTAGACGGCTTTACTCCTGTAGAAGACAACATAAGTTTGTTAGAAACTAGGTTTGATGTAGAGGCTATTTTTTTATTGTGTTTCCTGAGGATGTGACAGGCTCAGTGAATCTAACCTTTTTGTCCTTGTTCTTTGGGGTCACAGACACTAATTTCTCACTTGACTTATTAAAGCTAGGGAAAGTTTGTCCAATTATTATAAGCAACTCCTGAATTTGTTTTGTATACTTACAAGCAGAGTCTAAGGAAGTATTTAAAGGATTTTGTGATTTTCCTTGTTTTAGTATTTCCCTAAGAATCGCAGCTTCTTCCTGAGTGTGCTTAAGGTAATCAGAGTGAACTAACCTATTGTTCAACAATCTAGGGTTCAAATATTCTACATCAATCTTAAGCATTTCTGGATCACTAGGGTGTTTTAAAACTTCATTATCAACTAGAGCTTTTCCTTTAAGTCTCCTTAAATCATCCTTGAGAGCTGTAATAACCAAAACTTTTTCCTGAAGACTAGCATTTAAATCAGAAATTTCCACAGACTTTAGATTGACTTGATTAATTAAATAATCACATTGTTCTTTTGATCGAATACGTGTTGGTTTAATCGAGTCATAAAGTTACTTATAGTTCTATTTCAAATGATCATTCTCTGCAATAAGCTT
This sequence comes from Tanacetum coccineum, assembly GCA_026074375.1. Lineage (NCBI taxonomy): Eukaryota > Viridiplantae > Streptophyta > Magnoliopsida > Asterales > Asteraceae > Tanacetum > Tanacetum coccineum. The sequence continues at coordinate 7,912 of BQNB010082075.1, read as the reverse complement.
TGTCACCTTATGATCCAATTTGATATTTATTGTTTCAATCTCTTCTAAGTCCTGTTTAATCTTATCCTTATTCATTTTTCCATTAGAGCATTTAATTTCTCTTTCAACTTCTTTATGACTCATGTCTTTCTCTGGGATGAGCTTTTAATTCAAACAATTAATCAAAACTTGGAGCACTTTGATTTGAAACAAACTTGTCCCTTTGAAAAATTTCCTATTTAAGTTGAGTGACAACTTCTAAAGAGATGCAATGTTTTTCAAGAATGGTAAAACTTTTGAACAATTTATCGTAAATTTCTTTTTCAACGAAATCCACTTGAAGTTCAGTATCAAGTTTGAGACACTTTTGACATTCATGCACATTCACATAAGCATTATCCACAAAAGAATTCGTAATTATGTTCACAATATCTTTGCTTATTACTTGTTCCAAGAGTCGTTTCATTATTGTTAATTAAACAAAAATTGATTCATTTTAACTTCAAATGTTTTTGACTTTAAACGATGTTGTTCCATAGTCTGTTCCATTTGATGAAAGACATTTTGGACTTCAAGAAGTTTATCAACCAAATATTGATTGAATGTATTAAATAGGTCCTTCACAGCTTTTACAAATGAAATTATTTCATCCCTAAAACAAGCTTTTGTATGTTCAAAATCCCACGTGCCCTTAGTGATAGCTATGGGCGTGGTTCTTTCTTTGACTATCACATCAAAACCAGCAAGATGATGTTTAAGTTTCTTCAAACTCATATTAACCATGCTGATTTTAAGAAGTTCTTTTGGAACCTCAACATTGGTGGGTCTATTAGAAGGAGTGGGATCAAAATAACTCATAGAATTCTGTGACTAAAAGGCTTGTTCAGCAGATAATTCAGTTTGTGGAACAGATCTTGTTGGAAAATCTTAATAAAGTTGGTTAAGAGCAGTATAATCGATTGGTGTAGTAATAACTTTCTTTTCTAACATCGTAGAATCCTTTTGTTTTAAAAGCATTTTTGAACGAATCACTTCAACAAGCTTTAAGGTCTCTTCAAAGTCAGGAATCACAATAGGATTAGTTTTCTCAATAATATCACCAACATATAGCTTCGGTTCTAACTGCTGAGCTTTCTTCAGATAGAAAGGATTTTGAAAACCTAGAGCTTGTTTAGTGGTATGATCATAGAAAAACTAAGGTTTCGTCAACATGTGAACAGTTTGTGCGGATTGATCTGTTTTAAAAACAATATTATCTAACTGTTTGATCCTCTTTTCTAACGCAATCTCTTTATCGATGTTCCTAGATTCTTCTTTCTTAAAATCATTTTTGAGAAGAGTAACTGTTTGCATTAACGATTTCTTTTCTTTTAAATGTTCTGAAAGAGTTTGTTTAAGACGATTAATCTCTACAGACTGTGCACTTGAATCTGAAACGGTATTATTACTCCTTAAATCAACATTTTGTCCTTCTTTCAAAACTTTAACTTGTTCCTTATATCGTTCAAGCTCAGCAGTTAAAGTATCATTAACACTCTTATTTTCCAGATTAATCTTTGGTACAATTAACTACTTGGGTTTTCAGTTATTCAATAATAGATAATATTAATGCATCTTGTTGTGCAGAGTGGTAGAATTCTGAACAGTTATCTGTTGTGATTCAATCACATACTTAGAATAAGGAATGATATTGCTATCACTAGTTATTTTAGTCTCTGATTGTTTCACAACATTCGACTGTTCAGAAGACGACATCACCTGTACATCTTGATTAATCATATTATTATTCACATTATCATGATTGTGTACCTCAGTAAGAGCATCTGAACCATAATGAGATAAATTCGCCATGAGAGCAACTTTGGTAGTGTTAAGTTCATCACAAACAGAGTCATATGCATCCAAATCATCAGCTTGGTAAGCAGCATTATGAGTAATAACAGTCTGTGTGGCTTGACCTTCAGGAATATCTGGCTTGAGCTTGTACCAGCAACACTTTCTCCTTAAACCATGAATCATCCTGTTTCCTCTTGGGTTTGGTGCATTGTTTGGACATATGGCCTTCCCCTTTACAGTTGTAGCAAATAGCCGACCTTTGTTTCCCAGAATTGCTTCTACTTGCTCCCGGAGTGTAAGTCCTTGAAGTACCCGCAGCTAAAGAAGTTTGTCTCCCCTGAATTGGTTGTAAGGTTACTCTTCCATTATTAATGGTAGCTTGTTGCCTAGGGTTTGACGAATTTTACAGCTGATTATTGTAGTGGGATAAAATACTTGGGAAGTGACAATAGCGTCAAGACCTACGCACCTGAATGTGATTGAGGCATCAATAGGGTCATCCACCTTTCTGGAACACTGGAAAAATTTGACCCAAGTTCGTGGTTAGGAAAAAATTTTAGATTGTTGGTTAACTGAGTGAGAATATTCTAATTGAGGGATGGTTGATGATGGAATTAAGTGTTGTGGTAAATTGATGATTGATAATCATTGGATGGATAAGTGATTGAAAGTGGTGTTGATGATTGATGAGTTGAGTATTGTTGAGACTAATAAGGTAAACCATACTGTGGAGACTGATATGATGAAAGTTGTGGTTGAAATTGAGTGTTTTGGTATGATTTTTGATGAGTTTGATAGGAAGATCTGGGTCATCTGATGGGTTGCCAACCAAGCAGGGCGATCTGAATTGCGTTCTTGCATTAAATGAACTTCATTTGCATGTCATTCATGTTGTTTCAAGTAAGCATGAATCTGATCAACATTGGTAGTATGCAAATCGTTGACCAATTTAACATCAGTAACGAATTTGCTCCATTCAACAGGAAGAGTGTTCAGGAACTTGGTATTAACTTGAAATTGCTCCAGTGGCATCTTGTAAATGTTCATATCATTGAGTAGTAGAGTAAATCTCAAGTAGTACTCGTGAAGTGATTCTCCTGCTTTGTATGCAAACTTATCAAACTCGTCGTATAACTTGCACTCTCGTTCTTGTTTTGTCAATGACGTTCCTTGCATAAGCAGTTGGATTTTCTCCCAAATATCCTTGGCTACACGATGTTGAATGACAAGTGCATAAATTTTAGGAGGAATGCCTTAAAGAATGATGTTTATTGCTTTGATGTCACAATCAACTTGAATGGTTTCTGCTGCAGTAAGTTCAGTGTATTCCTTAAGTCTGGTTTCACCATCGATTGTAACTGTTGGCCAAACAAGTGGACCTTTTTCAACCGAAGCAAGAATCATTCTACCATTAGGTCTATTCATCATGTAGAGTTCCGTTCTGCTTTTCCATGAATCATACAAATGTTTTTCAAGCATCGATGGTTGATTGTCACCACCCGAGAGAAGTGACTTATCAGTAAGAGTCGTCATTGAGATATTGGTATGAAAAGATTACTGATGGATCGGACGGTGGTAGAAAGAAATTGTGGTTAATTAAGATGTCTTTTTAAGTGTTTTAATTCATGAAACTACACGGGATTTTACAATTCTTGACAAAATCAGGAAAAACAAATAAATGTTTCACGAGATTTTACAAGTCAACGAAATAAACCGTATAATTTTGAAATCTTGAGTTGTTCGGTTCCAACTAGTGGAAGTTGTTCGGTTTCAGTTGTAATTGAGTTGTTTGACTTCTACTATAATGGAGTCGTTCGACTTCTACTATAGCTGAGTTGTTCTACTTCTACTATAATGGAGTTGTTCGACTTCTACTATAGTTGAGTTGTTCGACTTCTACTATAATGTAGTTGTTCGACTTCTACTATAGCTGAGTTGTTCGACTTCTACTATAATGGAGTTGTTTGACTTCTACTATAGCTGAGTTGTTCTACTTCTACTATAATGGAGTTGTTCGGTGCTAACTACTCTAGAGTTGTTCAATACTAACTACACTGGAGTTGTTCGACACTAACTAAACTGGAGTTGTTCGGTACGTCCATAGAGGTTGTTCAATACCAACAAAGACGAAACTCAAAAACACAAAAAGACACTTTTTGATGGGTTTTTTGCAAAAAATCTTGTACATCTAGTGTTACTAAACCTATAGGAACAAGAAAAATGAGAACTTTAAGGTTTTTAAGCCGAATAATTTAAAATCAAGATTTTGTTCTTTCTAAAGTTTTTGAACACAAAGATGATCAAAAATGATATTTTTCTAGATTCAAAGCTTGTACACCTATATCCTAAAGATAATAGATTAAATTTACCAAGGTAAATGATCTTTTAGTGTACACAAGGGCTTCGAAATCAAAGAAAAAAATAAAGAGAAGGACGATTTTTGCAAGAAACACACGAACAAACAAAAACTAAACACACCACTCCATGGCTCTTGATACCAATTGTAGAATATGAGTAATCTTTGAAATACAAGCAAGAACTAGAGAGAGAAAGTGGGAATGAAGGATGTATTTTCTAGTGAGAGAAAGAAAAGAACATAAAATGCAATAAGTGAAAATGAAACATACAACCAACCAACCACCTCTCCAAGGCAAGAAGAGGTGTACAAATACTGTTACATGGCACGTAGGCTCGGGCTTGCATGGGTTTGTCCATGGGCCTTAGCTAACTAACTATGTAAGATTCCAAAAATTACGTAACGAGCTAACGACTGTTATCTATGGAAGTGACCGACACTTTCGTGTTCCTAACAAGTAGGACAGGCTCTTTGAAGAAAATTAAACACGGAAATCAATTTTTAGTTCTGCTACTGTATCATATTGATCGATATGCAGTAATTATATGATTTGAATACGCCGTATGGGTCTGTTGCAGGTTAGTACGCCGTATTGAGTTATAGAATACGCCGTATTGTTTGGAAGAATAGATACGTTGTTTAGACTGCATCAATCAATACACTGTCTGAGTAGAAGGTTTGATGTGTCGTATCCAACTGGTGGATACATCGTATTAGTTGATCTACCAAAACAGAATACTTAGAAAACTATTGAATAATGTTGGAATTTAAACACACAATTAAACACTTAACGCAATTAAATACACACATAATTAAATTATGCTAATTAAATTATTCTAAGCTAATGGTTAGAAATACTAATAAAAGTAAAGGTTAAACTTTTTCAATCCCCAGCAGCGGCGCCAAAAATTTGATGTGCTGTCGTGTATGGTTAATTTATTGATTACTAAGTTTTAAATTTATATTTAGCCGACTTATCCTAAAACAACACTTTAACGGGCAGTGTACCCGATCAGGTGGAGTTTCATGGTAAGCAGGGTGTCGAACACTAAGTGCGAGGTCGTTAACCTTATATTCTATCAGTATTTTATTTAATCTAGTTAATTCTAATTACTTGTTAAACCTATGCTAAACCTAGTTCTAATGATAATGGGGTGTTTTCAGCCTGAGAGACTGGCACAGGTTTTATGGTAATAATAATCAATTCAAAACATAATAAACATGTAAGAAGACAATCAGAAGATAAAAGAGCGGTACAAGCCAAATGATAGAAAACTGTATTAGCCATATTAAATTTGATTAAATGCTGGTTTGTTTGTTTAGTGCAATGATTACTTATCTCGAAGTAGTATATCATTCTTAAGACTTGGGCGGGATATCATCCTAAGACCTAGACACGTTGAATCCTGTCACAATTAACGTATCCGCATAAAGCATCTTTTTAGGTTAATTATAATCTATCTAGGGATTAAAGCAATGGTGACCATGTTAAACCCTAGCCCATCGGGATTTTACCCACTTACTGTTTGACGGTATTTTATATACTAGTAGTTCACTATTCAAGTATTTATTAATTAATTAAGAACATACTTGTTTAAACATACGGGTCACCTGCCGGTCCAACTAAGCTCATAATTTAAAGGCAAAGATAGAATATTATTCGTGATCCTATTGGTCCAGTAATATAAAACATGATATGGAGGGCTATCCCAGTATCTAGATTACTTGTTAGGTATCACTAGACCTAGTTGAATGATAGGTCGCATATTCAAACACGTAGACAAGTATTAGGTGATAAACATAATTAAACAATCAACGATAAATTAAGTAATCGGATTAAAACAAACCAAACATTAAATCTTCATTAAGATGGCTAATACCCGAGGGTATTAGCCTATAACCATTGTAATTATACAAGCGTGATCAAATAACCAAGGTAAATGATGACATCAAATAACGTCTATTTTATAACATTATTTATCCTATGTAATTAACCCATTTTATATAATTATTGCAAATAATTGTTACTTAATCATTTGTATTTGAGAATTGTAGTAATTATAGAGTACTTGGTGAAGATTAGCTAAAAGGCATGCATTTTGGAGCATAAATGAAGAGTTCGAGAAAGTCTACTAATCTGACAGCAAATACGTCGTATTATTCTAAGACCTATACGACGTATCCAAGACTTTGACGAATCAAAAGACCATTTTTTGACTTTAAAGAATATGTCGTATCCACATCAGTATATGCGTCGTATATTATACTTTGGTCAAATATTAAGAAAAGCACACTTTCAGCAAATACTCCGTACCCAAGAAGCTCGATACGCCGTACCCAAAATGTATAAAACACCTTACTAGAGGAGCTCAATACGTCATACCCAATACGTCTGGTATGCCGTATCGAGGAGGTCCGATACGCCGTATCCATGAGGTCCGATACGCAGTATCCATATCAGCTCAAGAAAATTCTAGAATATTTTATTCGTGGTCACTACTCCAAGAAATCCCCATTATGCCGTATCCAACTCTTGGATACGCCGTATCCAACCGACTTCTAGACCCTATAAATACAAAACTCAAAAATGAGTTTTATGTGTGCTAAATCATATTCTCAATACCTTAACCACAAAACTCAATTTTTAGAAGAGAAAAAGGGAAAAAGAGGTCGAGCAACGTATTCAATTCCATAGAAGACAACGTGTAATTCATTATACTTTAGTAATCGTTCAGTTTTTGGTATCATTCGTTAACTCAGTTAGTTTACCTTGGCTAAATAATTACTCTTGTATTTATTATGACGTTTGAAGGCTAATACCTTCGGGTATTAGCCATTATTATGAAGATCTGAATGTTTGGTATTTGTTTATCTCGATTTCTTGATTTATCGTTGAGTGCTTGTTTATGTTTATCAATTTATATTTGTTTACACACTTTTGCATGCGACCTATCATTCAACTGGTTCTAGTGAAGCTGACCAAGTAGATCTATGATGTGTCGTTGTGTGGTGTATATTTTATTGATTCAAGTTTTAAATTTATATTTTGCCGACTTAACCAAAAACAACACTTTAACGGGCAGTGTACCCGATCGGTAGTAGTTTCGTGGTAAGTAAGGTGTCGATCACTGAGAGCGAGGTTAAATCTATCAATTTAATTAATATGTTGGTTATCTAATCTATGTTAATTCTGTTCTAATCTAAACCTATGTTAAACCTATGTCAGTATAAATCCTAATTCTAATGGGAAAAGGGAGATTTTCAGCCTGAGAGACTGGCACGGTTTGGTTGGTGACTACAATCAATTCAAGAAATTGTTACCCACGCAAGCTAATAGACAAAAGATAAAAGAGCGGTCAAACCTTATATAAGAAAATTGTATTAACCATTATTAACCCGATTAGAATGTTGGTTTGTTTATTTAGTGCAATGATTTATTCTCTAGAGGTGGCATATCATTCTTAAGACTTAGGCGTTACATCATCCTAAGACCTAAACACATTAGTTCTGTCACAATTAAAGCATCCGCATAAAGCATCCTTATTTACTTATTATAATCTATCTTAGGGATTAAAGCAATGGTGATCTTGTTAAACCCTAGCTCATAGAGACTTTACCCACTTACCACTTAATGGCAATCTATACACTAGTAGTCCACTTGTCCAACTATCCAATGGAATCAGAACGTTATTTGTTGAATTATCTAGGTCACCTGCTAGTCAACGCGATCAATAAACCATC
>BQNB010082074.1:0-29437 GCA_026074375.1 Tanacetum coccineum | reverse complement strand
GTATATAATCCATCCACTAATCAATTTAAAAGGCTTCCACATCCAGATTGCTCGCTTGATAATTCACCTTATTATAGAAGTGTTGGATTGAGAATGACCTTTGATCCTACAAAATTGCCACACTACAAATTAATAGATGCTGGACACACATCTTGTGACATTGATATACAAATTTATTCTTTAGAGACAGTCAATTAGAGCTTGTCTATGGACCATTTTAACTACTTTAGTTTTGATCATTTTGATAGTGCAATCTATTGGAATGATGCCTTACATTGGCTAGAAACTAAGAATAGGCAACTTACGCATTACAGATTAAATATTGAAGACCATGAGCATCTAATTATAACAACCATACAAATCCCTCAACAGGGAATGAACTTCCTCGAGTCTTATGGCTATATGGATCCAATGCTAATACTCATACAAATACCTCACTTGTTGCACCTCTAAGGGAAATTGTTTGAGTAGCGTGGGTGTTTGCTTCTTGTTTGTAGAGATGATATTGGCTCTAGCGAGTTTACTATCTACGAGATGATGAAAGGGTGTTCTGTTTGGTCGGTTAGGTACCGTGTTGATACTGATGAGTTTATGACTCCACTTCTCGATGGATGGTCGATTCGGTCTGTGGAAAACTAGAAGGGGGGTTTAATAGTTTTACCAATTAAAATCTCGATTTCAAGATTTCTTATTAAATTATTCAGTTAGTTGTTAGATCTATTTGTTAGTATAATATACACACATGATTTAACGATATATGCAAAACATAAAAGTAAAGGATATGGCACAAGTATTTATAGTGGTTCGACTACAAGGACTCCTTCCTTTCCCTACTCCACTCCCTGAGTCACCTACTCGAGAGTTTAAAATCACTACACATCAAACTCCTTCAATCAGCGAAGAAGCCTCACAACGTTGCTTACCCTTTATCCGGTGCTAAGCTAAACACCCAGTCCTATTATGGAAGAACCAATCCTTTATCACTTACCTTTTATCCGGTACTAATCTAAATACCGTGTCCTAATCATGAAAGGAAAAAGCCCCATAACATTCACCTTGATCTAAATGCAAGGTTTTAACACACATAGGACCGACCTCACAATATACAACTCAAATCCTAACATTCTACAAACTAGTTTTTCCTTAACCATTCTTGACACACTACAATGATAGATTAGAATGAGAATGAAGAATGAGATGATGATACAAGATCAGTGGATGGATCTTTATAAGAAGGGAGATACTTTCAAGAAGCGAGCCTTGAAGTTTGAACTCATATGCATAAGTTAGTGAATCTTCTCCTATTAAGAAAAACACCAAAAACACTAATATGATAGAAACATGATCAAAGATCAAAGGTTAAATGAATGTGACAGAAAAGTAGATGAGAATGTGTGTTGAAACAAGAGATTTGGCTTGGTATTTATAGGCCTAAAAGTTACTGTAGCACGGACCCGCCGGTTCCATCTGCAGGATGGAACCAATCGGTATAAATCAATGGAACCGGCTATCATGTAGCACGGTTCCACCGGTTCTGGGAACCCGCCAGTGTAAAGACAGGGAACCGGCACTTCTGACATCAAATTCGGGTTTAAGATTGTGTGATGTCACCAATGGTGTATTTATCTCAAAAAATGATTTTTCCATTTTATAGAGAAGTAGTATATGTTTAAGGAAAACTTTATTAGGTTTACTTAGATAAACCTAACTTTTTACATTATTAAAAATGAATATATTTCTTTTAACCAAATTGACTAAAATGGTTTGTATAAAATATATTATGTATGTTTTGGTAAGAAATGTTTCTAGGTAATATATGATGCAAATGATGAGAATGATGAAAGAATGATGATAGTTGAGTTAGAAAACTATTGGTTTAAAAACGAATCAACTTTATTTTCTACTTCCGATGATTTTATGTTTTGTCATCGACAAAACATGGATAGATCGTAAAATATAAATAAACGTTTTTACGGTTTATTTGTATTAACAATCTCCCCCTTTTTGTTGATGATAAAACATTGACTTATCGGAAGTAAACTATAAAATTTATAAGTTTTAAATTGGAGTTTTTACTTCTTTCTCCCCTTTTTTGTCGAAAAAAAAGCATCAAAGAAAAACTAACCCAAAAATGCAATGCAAAATAATAAATATGAGTAGGAGCTAATTATGATTCGTAAATAATCAAGTGCAAAGCTGCAAGAAAAAGATAAATGTGAATAGGACCGACGAAAGTCGGGACTAAAGTTGATTCGTAAAGAATCAAATGTAATGCTTCCCCTTGACGAAAGCTCCCCCTAAATGGGGACGTCAAGGAATCCAAAATGAATTAAGAATGCTACAAAGACACAAGTTAGAAATGCATTCCATTATCAAGAGATAAACTCCCCCTAAATAAGGAGAAACTTGTATAATAATATGATTAAGATTCACGAGAATTTGAAAGAAGAAAAAAATTAATCATGTGTAGCCGGTTCTATCTGGTTCCATTAACAGATGGAACCGGCCTTCCAGAGAGAAAGGAACCGGCTGATCTGCAGAATTGTCAGCTTGACCCAATTGTGGCAGGAAGTAATTTATCCAAAGATTACCCTACATATGCTAAAACAAACAGCAAGCTAATCATTTTGCCAAACATTGAAACAAAACAATCCAAGATTAAGAACAAATAAGAAAACAATTAAGCACAAGACTAATATATTATTGAGAACATTTAAATCATGAAGTAAAAGTACATTAATCTATATCAATAAAAAACTAAAATCATGATTAAGTTCTAACTAGTCTAAACTTCCAACATCCTAAGGTCATTTGAACTTATAATCACCACCTTATGGTTTTTGGTTGGCGAGGTGGTTGAGACACTCGAGGATATGGTTCAACATGAACCTTATTTCATCTTGTAGATTATGAACGAGTGTTTTGGTGCGTTGGCAATGAGGGCATGAATGTTCTTGAGGTTTAGGAAGGGATGAGGGTCCTTCCATCCATAAGGATTGATCGAGAGGGATAAAGGTATTTGATGGTGAGAATATGGGTCTAAAAGGTGGTGTGGCGGTTGTAGAGGTGGTGGTGAAATGGAATGATGGAGGTATTGGTGATGAAGTAGTGGTGAAAGGAGGGAGGAGGCTATCTTACACATTTTATACGTTTTGGATTGCGGCTTCCAAGTTGTTTGAGAAGTCATGGAGTTGACCAAGTTGTTGCAAGACTTGATCCCTACTATGCTTTTAAAGAGTAGGTTAAATGACCCTAATATTGTTATTGTCTAGGTAGGAAAGCCTATTTGCTTGAGGACAAGCAAATCCCAAGTGTATGGGTATTTGATGAGGTGTCATTTTTTACACTATTTCAGGGTCATTTAACCCCTTAAATCATGCAAATATGCCCAGATTATGTGTTTAATCGTGTGTTTTTAGGTTTTCAGCACTTGGATGGCATTTGGAGGAAATACACGTAACTTGGGCTTATTAGGAGAAGAAACGGACAAGACTACGAACCTACACCAATTATATTGAAGAATTGTGCATACAGAGCGTAGAGAAGGCGTCGTAAGCATAAAGCGACGCCGTCATGATCTATCTAGTGACGGCGTCAGGAAAATGACGACGACGTCAGGACGTAACCGACTTAAATCAGGCCTAGAAGATTCTATTTTGTGATGGCGTCGCGACTACAACTGGACGTCATCGCGATGATTTCTCTATATATACAAAACCGAATTTAGGGTTTTGAGTGTGTAAATTTGTATAACTTTTGGGGAGCCGAACCCTAAGTATTTTGTCAGCTTTTAGGCCATCTTTAGGGCTTAAAAACCCTATTGTAACTGACCCTAATCCATGTTTTAATCAAGTAAGATTATTTATCCTTAATCATTCAATATGTCCATGTGTTGTTTGATTGATCTATGTTCTTGCTTCCTTTATAACATGTTAGGCTAAACCCTCCCTTGTATCTACTTATGATTGCATGAAAGTTGGATTGTAGATCTTTTTACTGTTGCTTCTTGTGATGAATGTGCGCGTTAGGCTTTAGAAAACTAGCCATAAGATATTAAATTGGCATAGACGCCTAGGGAAATGTGAGATGTGTAGAAAGGATACCATCTGGTACCAGTCTTCATACTACCTTACCTCCAATATGGTTGATCCCTCTTAAGATATTTCAATTGCGTTTAATATACTCTTAGGGGCATTGTAATAGTCTTCATACTACCTTACTTGTGTGTTGCCTTAACGGAATATTAAATAGACAGCGGGTTCATGTAATTCATTCATGACTTAGGATATACTTACACAGATCATCACGAGTGTGACAAGGAAACAGGATTAGGAGAAGTAATCTAATAAGTAATGCATGACTAAGTAAATACACTATCTTATCATAAAGTTATCACTAGTAGTATAGATTATATTTAGTTTAATTAATTAGTTAATCAACTAACCTCTCAAACCATTGATTTTATCGCTTTCTATAAAATATAAAAATACAAATGTTGATCCCACTTCAATGGATCTTGAATTCCTTAGCTTGTGTAAGGTTTAGTTATGCAAGATAAATCCTACACAACTTATGATAGAAACTTTATTTGATAATACTAAAGATTATGCGGAATCTAATATATAAGAAGAATTCTTCAATGAAACAGTAATTCTAATGAACACACAGATTAACAAACAAAAGCTTCAATATATTAATACGAATACTCTAACTAGTATTAGGGTTACAAAACCTTGAAGCTATAAACAACTCTATGAATGACTCATTTTTTATACTTAGAACTCTATACCCTAGGATCTCCTTTTATACACCAAGGAGTCCCAAATAGAATTACAATATTTTCCTAAGTTATCATGATCTTCTAAACAAATAACTTATACGTATCTTTTACAAAAATATCTCATACATATCACATAAGCAATCTTTATCTTTTCTCTGAGCAGTCTTTATCCTTTTAGTAGTTTTAATCTTTCAGCAGTTGTAACTTTGTACCAGCAGCATTAACTCTGAACACTAGCAGTAGTAACTTATACACCAGCAGCATTAACTGAGTACAAGCAGTAGTAACTACTTAGAATATTTTCTTCAATCTTCACCAGCAGTACTAACTTTACTCTAGCAGTACTAACATATACTAGCAGTAGTAACTAGCAGTATTAATATACACTACCAGTACTAAGTTACACTAGCAGTACTAAGTTGCACTAGCAGTAGTAACTAAGTTACACTAGCAGTACTAACTACTTAGCATATTTTTCATTAGAGTTAATGAGCAGCACTAACTTTATTCTAACAGTAGTAACATAAACCTTAGCAACAGTAACTCTAAGATCATCAAGAAGTCTTTTAATCCCAATAATCCTCCCCTAAACTTGATATTTATCTTCAAAATCATTAAGTTTCTTCATTAAAAGCTTCATTAATCACCAGGAGGATACTTCCAAATACTTTATTGATTCTTGAGTTGCTTTGTGATGAGTGGTGTGTGCTTAATTACACATACATTTTACTTAATAAAGCGACCCTAAACGACTAAAAACGCACATAAAATGCCATATATATGCTTGTTTTTGTGTTTGTACTGTGTAGGTAACGGATATTCACTAAAGGACAAAAAAGAAGCCAAACCGGACAAAACCGAACACGAAATTAAAAAGAGCACGAGATTTTGAGTCTGACGACGCCTTCATCTCTTATTGGGCCAGCCCGACACCATTTATATGGGTCGGACCGACCCACTATTATTATTAATAATTGAAGCCTAGTTAATAACTAGAAGCCTCAAAGAAACTGCAGCCCATCTCAGCCCAACATGGTTGATGATTAAAACTAGGCCCAACATGGAGAGCTACGAATCGAAGGTCCAGGCAAAGCGAGCCCAAGTGAAGAAAAAAAGAGAATTCATGCCACACTTCTGCTTATATTTAACGCAGCAACATCTTTATCATATCTTATCTTTTCTTTGTTCTATGTTTATTTTTATTATTATTTTTTAGAAACGTTAGATCTACACAGTAGGAGATTACAACTTTAATGCTTTACTTTCTTTAATTCTTGTCACTCGTCCCATTCTTATATATATGCATTAATTTTGTGTTCAAGTAGTTGTTTTTTTTTATGCCATTTAAAGCTCTAGTTTTAATGTTTAAAATCTTAATTTTTAATTCACTTCAGTTGCTTTTTTTGTGTTTAGCAAATTTGATATTAATAGTTGTTTTACTCAAAAGCTAATTAGTGATGATTGAGTTGTGGTTCGTTGTTAAGAGAAGATTTATGGAAGACTATTGAAAGAAATTAGTAGTTGATTATTTTGGGTTTAATCTTGGAGGTTATGGAAATGGTTTTGAAGCTTATGGAATGGGTCTCATCTCGTCATCTTCGCATTTTTTTGTCTCGTTCGGTTATCTCTAATCTTTTAATCTTTTATTTTTATTTTTATTATGTTAATTTTTATTGTCATGTTTAGTTTCGTTATGCTTATTATTGATGTTAGTGTATCTTTATATATTATTGCGGATATCTTTGTTATGGCTTTTAGCGAGTAGATTTGTGTATGCTTGTTAAGTGAGTTTCGACTAGTGAATTAAGTGTGGATTAAAAAAGAGATTTGTTCGGGTTATTTAGATTTCTTATTTGGTCATTTTGAAGGGCAAAATCCGGAAAAATAATCAAACATAAAATCTAGCAATTAGAACCAATATAAAATATCGTTTTCAAAATAAACCAACGTTGCGAGAAAATAATATTTTTACGGGTGCTAATTTGTCAATTAAAACCATTTTTCACACTTAATGACCTTTTTACCTCACTTGACAAGCATATTCGTTTATTATATCGTTTAGATCTCTTAGCATAATTTTGTTAGTTTAATTAATTAGTATAATTTTTAGTGATTTTAAAAATAATATCTTTAATATTAAAAGTAGTTTAAAATCAAAAACCAACCAAAAGATAATCAAGCATTTTTCTTCAAAACATTAACATGGATTTCAATTCATCTCTCGTCGTGAAAACGACACTCGAAGGATAGACTATTACTTTTCCTAAAGTAATTTTCTTATTTAACGGGATATACTACATATATATATATATATATATATATATATATATTATTACGATTATCAAAATGGCGTCGTTGCCGGGGAGGTCGTGAGACGATTACCGAGTTGAAGTTTGTTGTGCCTTGAAGACCCTTCCCCGTGAAGTTATTTTCTTGTTAAAAAAATATATAAAAATACAAAAATATTTTTCATTTTCTTTTATTAATATATTTATAAAATAAAAACAAGAAAAATCAAAAATATAAAATCATTGTCGTTAATAAAGAAAAACAAAAAACAAAAAACAATCATCAATATAATGCTTTCAACTAAAGCATTATCATAATAAGTTCCCGAATCAAATATTAAAACTTGCCTTTGTGTCACTTGTGAGGTACGGCTCACCTTTAATCGATTAACAAACTAAAAGAGGGGTATAAGGAGGGTTGTTCCGAGGAACTACGACCCGAAAGGAGAAGGTTTTTAATAGCTTCGCGCTTTCCCGCTCCTCCGCTCCTTTGTGCGTTTTTCTTTTAAAGAGCTACCGTGAAGCAAGTTGATTATCGGTTTAAGTTATTCAATCTCGTTTTGTCCGTTAATAAAATATGATGTTTAAAAAACTCGAAAATCCAAAAATAATCTCCTTTAACCTCTTTGTCATTTAATTCTTCTTCTTATCCCTCTATTTTTAATTCTTATGGCGTCATTCGACTATCGTTTAAATTCCCTTTACACGATTAAAGAATGCTCGTCTTGTGGAGCTTTGTACACTACAGACTATTGTTGTTCTAAAGGGGGTCTCGTAGACAAGATCGTTCGTGATCCTAATAAAACACCCGACTCGTCTCAACGACCCCCTCAGAATTGTGCAAGGTGTGGAAACCCGGTTGATGGTCCATATTGTCGAGGATGTGCTCTTTTACGAAAGAAATTTAAGGAAGATTTGTCTACATATTTTTTTGAAAATGGAATTTTCCAACACCTTCAAGATACTTTCGAGTCATCCAATGACAATACCAACGTTGTTAATGCTCCTCAAGAACCATTCGTTGTCAAACAGGACCCCGGTGAAAATTCCTCGCAAAGTCCTCCACATATTGACGACAATTGTTGTTACGAGTGTGGTGATTCGTTAGACGATATCTTTTGTCAACGATGTACTTGCGAGTCTTGTGGGAAAGGTGCTCATTATGGTTATAATTGTCCACCAAAAGTTCCGTTTATCTCTAATCCGGAACCATGCAACAATCAAACCGTTGATGAGCTCCCACAAACTTTGCCAAGTTTCGATCCGACATGCTATTCTAGAGATGGAAATTCATTCACTTATGATTCCACTCCTAATTTTGTCAATGATTATCCTAAAAATTTTAACCCACCTCCACAACCCCAATACGTGACATACACTTGTAAGTTATGTGGGAACGATGCCCATCATGGTTACGATTGTCCACCTCAAGTCCCGTTTGTCTACAATCAGGACCCGTGTTTCAATCAAACCTTTGATTATTTTCCACAAACTTCACCGAGTTTTCCACAACAATATCCTTGTTGTGAAAATTGTGGGGGTCCTCACGAGACTTTTCAATGTCAACCGACGAATTATTACGAACCTAATCCGTGTTATGATTCTAATTATTCCTTTTTTGACCAATTTTAACCCCCACAATATACCGTAAATCATCCAATCTTCAATGCTCAAAATGAGCTTCTCAATTTTCAAAATGATATTATGGAGCAAATGACATCCATGTGTGATATGGTTGGTCAATATATGCAAAAGAAGGAAGAAGATAAGCGAATTGCGGAAGATCAAGCGGCTAAAGATCGATATTGGAAGATTCATGTTTGCTATGATGATGACGATGACGAGGAAAGTTCTATTCCCTTGAAAGATATTATCATTTCTGGACTACCTCCGTGTGTTGCAATCACACCCGTTTTATCAACCGAGGAGCCCGTTGACTCTCTCATAATGGAGGATGAGCATCTCGACACTATTCCGGCAATGGAATCGGACGAAGTAATAAAGTCTAGTGTCGAGAACCTTGTCCAAATCCCAAGTGAGTCCGAGGGTATTCTCGACAAAATGTGTGATGTGCCTTTTCGGGATAATTCTCCGCCTCTTGACATTTCAAAAGATCAATTTGAGGGTTTCTCCGATTCTAACGATGATTCTACTTTGATTGATGACGATTCTTTCTCTATTGACGACATCGATTATGTTGAGGCATCACCTCCCGATTCTGAGCTCGTCAGCTTAGAGGAGGTAAAAGATTTTCACACGGAAGATGAAGAGATTGAGGACGATATTCTTCGTGAAAAATTATCGAAAATCAATCTTCTCATTGCTAAGATCGAAGCAATTAAAAATAATCCCACTCCATCTTTTGATTTTGTGACCAAGTTTTCCTCCACGTTTTCTAACTCTTTCTTCGAGGAGACTAACACCTTTGATAATTCTATACCTGAATCTGAAACTTTCTGCTTTGATTTGGAAGAGAATATTAGTGGCAGTACCACTACTCATTCTGATTATTCTCTTCCGAATTATGAAGCTTTCTATCTCGATGACGATCATATTGAAGAGAAAAGTAGTGGCAGTACCACTACTCATGCTGGTTTTCTCAATATGATTCGTTCATCTTTGATCTTTCGATCGATTCGTTTCCTCCTGCCGATAGGAGTGACTTTTATCATGAGGAGTTCGCCGAGGAACTTGCTCACATCATATCTCCACCGGAGTATGATTGTTTCTACTTTAAGAGTGAGCCCGATCTGGGTGAGTTGACTAGAATTGTTGACTCCGGGATTCGTGAGAATGTTCTTTCTACGAAAAATGTGAATTTACCATTCGAGGATGACCAATCTCCTCTCTTGGCATATGTTGTATGGATCTTTCTTTCTTTTCTCACGTATCCTGTTGCTCCTCCATATCTTCTCTCTTGTGGGAATGAAGATACCATTTTTGACCTCGGCATCTCCGTTTATCATTCTTTTATGTCGGGTATATCTCATCGGAGTGGAACTTTCATAAAATTCAATGTTTATCCAAACCACTTGAATGAAAGTCCGATGGAGATTTTATCTTCCACTCGCTCCCCCATGGACCAATGAATTTGAGGTCGAGTCAAGCTTGTGACTCGGTTAACAAAAACAAGGTGCTTCGTGGGTGGCAACCCACGCTTATCCTAGTATAATCGTAGTAGTAGTATGCTAAGTTATGTAGTAATGAATAAGTGTTTTGTTGTTGTGAGGAGGTTCGCCTCTTCCATTATCCCGTGTTTTGTGTTTTGTGGTTTATTGTCCAGGATTTCCAGGATTGTGATGACTCTCGTGCTCGCGGTTTTGTCCTTCGATCACTCGAGCTTCACATTCTCAGCTTCATTTGGGAATCCAATATCCTAATCTTATCGACTAACGTTTATCTTTAGCATAATTCATAAACGGCTTTAATATGACGTAGGTACCCCTTAAAAATTAAGGATAATGTTTCGTTCTAGTATGGGGGGATCTTTGATTTGATTGTGCCTGCAGCCGTGTTTTCACGTAATCCCGTTTTTACCACCAAAAAGTTTGAAAAAATACCAAAAAAATGAAAAAAAATTAAAATTTTCAAAAATAAATAAGTGTTTTGTCACAATTTTGACTTTCCTGCTGGGTAGAATAAGAATAAATTTTGACCCGATCAAGCGTGTTGAGCTCTAGCTTGTTCCTTAACTTTTAGACTATGCATTCGCGGATCTTCGCGAAGAACGAAAAATGATAGAGTTAAGTATGAGTTGGATGCTAAACAATGATTATTTGGAAATCTTACAAGCTCATGTGTGTAATTTGTGGTTTTTTCTCCCATAAGCTCCTAACCGGACTAATAATACGTGCTATCTTTGAAAATTAAACTTAAATCAACAATTTTTCGACTTGAAATGTAGTCGATATCAATAATTTTAGTCTTAGTTCAAATTTATACTTAAATTTTCCAAAAAGAAGTCTTTTCTATATATCGCAAAATAAAGTGAAAAATGAAAAAATGAATGATGAATAAGGCAATTATATAAACTGTGGGCTGATAAAAGTTTGCTGCATCTTGCCGGCTCACAACCGATGTTACAGCCTTCTAAAGAAAGCCCATAGTAAGAATAATAATTCAAGACCGATAAAAGTTTGCTGCATCTTGCCGGCTCACAACCGATGTTGCAGCCTTCTAAAAGGTCGAGGGTTACGATTGCATCATGGTTATGTTAATGTTAAGTGTAATAAATGTGATTTAATAAATATAGGGAAAATCTCTTTTTCTTAAATTTAAATATGCTTTTGAACTAAGACTATTTCATTTTAAGTTGTGATTTTTCTAAATAAGCTATGTATATACGGGAAACCTAAGAGTTTTTGAAACCGAAGGTCCGTGAGTCCCGATACTAGTCTCTGTGGGGTGTCAAAAGCCTGGTCACTTAGCCGCAAGGTTGGGATGTGCCGAGACGAAAGTCGCTACATGGGATGATCTCGCCTTCAAACTCATTATTCTCAGGTGGAACGTTGATCCATGGTTGAAATTCGAAATGGCACATTAACCTAATATATATAATAATTGTCGGGAGTGAAAAGTTCACAAATTTCAAATATGAGTAGTGTTAGCATCTTAACTTGTATTTAACGGTGATTTCGTTTTAAGCTTGGTTTGGAATAAGTGAAAAGTCGAGAACGATGAATTTATCCTTTTTGGGGCATTTTAGGATTAAAGTGCGTCTTGTTCTATGATCCCTAAAAGTTATAAAAATAACGAAAGTCAAATATATTAGTTAGTTGCTTAAAAAGAAAAGTACATAAAAAATGAGAAAAAAGGAAAAAAATACAAAAATATGTGGGAATAAGTGTATGTATATTTAAAAATGGTAAAGACGGGGCTTTTCAAAACCTTTGAGTCCTTAATTCCCCTTGATGAACACTTAGCTACTTTTCGAGGTAATTAGTCGAGGGGGATCGTGATTCTTGGTTTTCTTAAGTGTTTACTTATAGCATTGCGTGAGGACACGACAATAGTTTAGTATGGGGGATTTTGGTATGTGCTTAATTACACATACCATTTTCCATTAAAACCGGACTTAATTGACCAAAAACGTACCAAAAATACATCGTATTTGTATGTTTTGCATTTATATTGTGCAGGTAACGGATATCTAAGAAAAGGACAAAAACGAAGCCAAAACGGACAAAACCGAGCACGGAATGGAAAAGAGCGTGATGAGCCAAAGTCAAAAGTCAACCAACAAAGTCAACCCCGAGAAGTAGCATTGGAAAGAGCATCGAAAACCGAACCCGAAAAAACCAAAATGTCAAAGTGGGCCCACCCGTACCCACCTAGTGGGCCCGGGTCAGCCCACTTATATATTACACTCATTTAAAGCCCAAAGTCTAAATAAAAACCCAAAATCCTTTTTATATATAAACCCGACCCAACAATTAAGCCCAAAACCTTTTTTAAACATTTAACACCCGTTAACCCAATACACCTTTTACACCTTACACCGTTAGTCCTTAAGGACTAACAATGTTGGTCCAAAAGGACTAACGGTGCAATATCCAACCAACCTCAAGGACCAACGATGAACATAAGAGGGACTGTGGGTGTAATCAAGTTATACACTTTCAGGGACCAAAGTTGCCAAGACTCAAACCTTAAATCCATACCCGCCATTTACTATTCATCATCCCCTACCTCTGTCCCTTTCCTTCCCTGCAACACGACAAAGCGAAACCCAAACCCCACACCATAAAACAACATTCCATGTTGGCAATCCTAGGAATTTTCATTCGTTGATGGGACTGGTACATAAATTGAGGGTTTAGATCAAAAGGCTTGGTGAGCACTCAAATTGGATAGCTTAGATGAAGACTTGAATCTCCTCACTAAAGAAACACAACAAGCACAAGACCCTACAACTTAGCATTTTGTATAAATAGTTAGGTTTTTCTAAGCTTAGAGGAGAGTAGTTTAGTTTTTAAATTTTATTTTTAATGTTTTTATGTCATTTAATTTCTGTAATATTACTTTAAAACGTCATGTAATCGTTTAAAGTTAATGAAAGTTTAAGTTTTCATGTTTTGAGTAATTTTGAGTTTTATGCCATTAAGCTTATTTGTA
The DNA here is from genome assembly GCA_026074375.1 of Tanacetum coccineum. NCBI lineage: Eukaryota > Viridiplantae > Streptophyta > Magnoliopsida > Asterales > Asteraceae > Tanacetum > Tanacetum coccineum. Next base: position 16,255 of record BQNB010082074.1, on the reverse strand, counting down.
TTCACAAGTGACTTTGATAAGCTCTTTTAAGCTTATAGAAACTGTTTTTAACTCATTCAAAGGTTTTTTAAAAAGTTTAATGAAAGTTACTGTTTCATTACTTATAATTTGGATTTTCAAGCTTTTGGATGATAAGCTAGCCAAGGATGAGCTTATGGGTGCTTAGATTTGCTTATTCATAAGCTGGGTAGGTCTTTAGAGCTTTTAGGAATTTAATTTTAAGCCCTTGTTTAAGCAAAAGGGCAAGGTATACTTCCATTTTCTATTTTAGTTTATTTTTATGCATTTACTGTTCATTGCTTAAATTCTGCTTATATGTGCTTATTTCTGTTTTGTTTATGCTTATTTATTCTTATTGTTGCTTATTTGATATTGATTGATGCTTCTTTTAATCTGTTTAAGTTTATGTTTATGTATTCAAAGTCTTAAAGGGGTGTTTGGCATAAGCTTAAAATGGGTCAGAATGGTAGTTTTAATGGGTTGGGTCACTAAGCCAGCTTTAACTAGCTTATTTAAGTAGATTAAAACTGTTTTAAAGGTTGTCATTGTTTAAATTTCATTTTTAGGTCTTAAGTTGTTATAGTTAGAATCTGTAGTTTTCTTTTTCTTCATATAAGCTTATTTGATTAGTTCTTGATTAAGTGACATTTAAGAGTGTTTCATTGTGTTTTTGATCCCAAATGCAGTAGAAAGAAGTATCATTAAGTTAGCAACTGCCTTGTGTGTTTTGAGTTTAAATCTGTCTCGGTTTACAATTCTTTTCAAAAAGTTCAAAGTTAATTTTTGATTTTCAATTTTAGATAAGTTAAAAGTAATATTAGTCTCTGATTTTCAAAACATAAGCTCTTTGGATAGTAAGTTTGATCTGTTTCAGCTTATTATGTGGTTTTAACATCATTTAGTAGCTAAATTTTAAGCCTGTATTAAGCTATCTGTCCTTTCAAGTAAAACCAAAAAGTGTTAAATCTGTGTAAACAACATCTTTCATAAGCCTTTTTCTTTGCTTATTTGGATTTCAAACTCCATTCCAATTGCTGATTTTAGTAGCTTATTGACCATTCTTTTCAGAGGTCTAGGCCTCATATCGATAAGGATCCTTTAAGGGCTTAAAAATAAGCCCAAAAGTGCCCTTGTTGGCTGTTTGGTCAGTAGATTTGGCCAAATAGCTTAATTGCTTTTCAAAGCTTATGGCTTATTGGCTTTGCTTAATTTATGATTAGTCCTGCTTATTAGGTTAGTTGTAGGCCCTTGTAGCTTAATTAATTTAGGTTAGAGCTTATTTGATCCTTTTTAGCAATTTTAGTTTTAAGCTTTAAATACATAAGCCTTTGAGTTATTCTGTCATTTCAGCTTAATTTAGCTTATTTTCTGGCTTATTTGTCTTTCATTATGCTTATTAGGTCTAGGTAAATTGTTGTTTCTAGCTTATTAGCATTTCAACAGCTTATTTAGTCTTATAAGTCAAAACAATTTAGTGCTTAAGTGTCTTAGTTAAATTTTGAGTCTTTCTGTTTTAAAAGTGGTTTTTCCCAGCTTATTTTTAATTTTCATAAAAAGTTTTAGTTAAGAAAAATGCTTATTTTCATCTTATTAAATAAGTTGTTTTAAAAGTTTTTTGCAAAAAAAAAATATGAGAGTAGAGAGGTCTCAAGGGTGAGCACAAGGCTCGAACCCGAGACCTCCCCTCTCAACCAAAGCTTTAGCATACACACACTCTACCACCGGCACCAGTAGGGCCATCTTATATTTGACCCCCCCCCCCCTTAATATATTCCCTTGTTTAGAGTTGTGTAAGATTTATTATATAAGGGGGTTTCCCCCATTTGCTTATAAGCCCTTTTGGGCTTATTATCAGCTTATTTCGATAAGCTGTTGCTCCTTTTTATTTTTCTTAGGACCATTTTTCCTAAATTTTTCAGATTTTTTATAAATCGTTTAGTATTTTTTAAATTTAATTTTTGTTAAAATCGTTTTTAATTCATAAAAAATTATAAAAAGTCAAAAAAAATCTAATTCTTTTTCAGAAAATATTCTTTTATCAAATAGGACATAGGAAAAATAAATTTACATTCGTAGGGTTAAAATTTTTCAATTTCGTTTTTTAAAGAAAAGGATTTGATCCCGTTAACGTTTTTTCGCGTTTTTCTTTAATTGCTTTCATTTTTAGTTATCATTTATCTATTTTTGCATGTTATTAGTAGATTTAGAATCCCAACCCCAAATTTGTGATTATTCAAGCATAATTCCCAAACCGACACTCGATTTTCAAATTCGCTGCCTCGTTGGGACATAACGACCCGGGTCCGGTTTTAAACTTTGTGGATAACGAAGCGAGAAAACGATACTTCCGGATATATATATTTTTTTATGAATTTAAACTTATTGCTTTTTGGATTTTAAAAGTGATTTGTTTATTTTCACCTATATTATATTATATATATAGTATAAATTGCTACAACCAGTGATCTGCTTTTTCACCACATTGTCAAATTGACCAAGATGGTATTTAAGCTTTTTAAAGCTTGTATTAATCAGGCTTACCTTAAGAAGTTCCAGAGGAGCCTTAATTTTGATAGGAGAAGAAGCAGATTGGTCAGTATTAGGGTGTGAAGTTTGTAACCGGAAAGCTTGTTCATCAGACAGTTCTTACTGCGGGACAAAACGTTTACCAAAATCTTCAGATAATCAATTTAACTCAGCATAATTAATTGGTTTAATGTTAACTTTCTTTTTTAAGACAACTGGATCATTTTATTTTAAAAGCATTTTTGATCGACTCTCTTACTCAAGCATCAAAGTCTCTTCAGAATCAGCAATTGAAATCACATTGGTTTCTTTAGCAATAACACTACCATCATAAAGCATTGGCCTAATCTTCTGAGCTTTCTTAAGATAGAAAGGATTTTGAAAACCAAGAGCTTGTTTAAGGTTGTTATCATAGAAAACATGTGGTTTCGTTAGCATATGCACAGTTTGCGCGGATTGACCCATTTTATGCACAATATTATCCAGTTCTTTAACTTTCTTTTCCAAAGCAATTTCGTTGTCAATATTCTTAGCTTCCTTTTTCTTGGATTCGTTTTTGAAAACATTAAATATTTTTGTTAACGATTCTTTTTCTTTTAATTGTTCAGAAAGAGTTTGTTTAAGAGAGTTAATTTCCTTTTCAAAATCCGCAAACTGTGCATTTTTCTCTCGAATTATATCATCCATTATAAGCTTTTCTCGAGTACTTAAATCCACATTTTGTATTTCTTCTAGCAATTTTACCCGTTCTTTGTATCTTTCAAGCTCAGCAGATAGGGTTTCACTGGCAATTAGATTTTCCTCATTGACCTTGTTACAATTAGTTACTTGATTTGATAGTTGTTCAAACACAGATAATATCATAGAATCTTGTTGTGTAGAAGAATTTGTATCCTGAACAGCTGCATTTTGTGTTTCAAGCAGATACTGAGAGTAAGGAATGATATTGCTATCACTGGTTATCTCATTCTCTAGATAATTTACAAGATGTGTTTGTTCAGAATACGACATCTCTTGCACACTTTGATTTAGCATATCATTATGAGTGTTGTCAGAGTATGGTACCTCAGGGAGAACATCTAAACCGTAACTAGACAAATTGGCCATAAGAACTGCTTTGGCTGTAGAGATCTCGTCACAATCAGAATCATGCGCATCCAAATCATCGGCTTGATAAGCTGCATTATGAGTAATGACTGACTGTGTAGCTGGACCTTCTGCAACGCCAGGGTCTGCCAAGAATTCTAATTCTTCCTCATTCAAAACTTTACCATTTCCTTGAGCTTCGACTAATAGAAATTTATCCCTGAACCACGTAGCATCTCTTTTCCTTTTAGGCTTTAGGCACTGTCTTGCCATGTGACCTTCCCTTTGGCAGTTAAAACACTTTACAACCCTTTGTTGACCTAAATAATTCCCTCATGTTCCTGAAGTATTAGCTCTTGTTCCTGAAGTACCAGTAGCATAAGAATTTTGTCTCCCATAAAGTGGTTGAACAGTCTCCCGTCCATCATGAATAGTTGCTTGTTGTCTTGGGTTGGATGAGTTTCTTAGCTGATTGTTGGTAGATGGGAAACGAGATGTGACGACAGTAGACAGAAATGACATCATTTTGTTAATGGCATCAATAGGGTCATCTCCTTGCTTAAACACAGGAACTGCAAGACCATAGTCTATCTGAGGAAATTCAGCCATATGTGTTTGTTGACTAACTGTGGAGACAGTATACTGAATTTGAGGAACAAATGGTGGTTGTAGACAAGCCTCTTGATGAATGGTAGATGCGTAAGCATTTGATACGGTATCGACGGATAAGAAATTGCAAGATGTGTGGATGTATAAGTAGTTGAGTAGTGTTGTGTAGGAGGAATTTATCCATAATAAGGAGACTGAGATGGTAAAAACTATTGTTAGAATTGAGGATTGTTGTATGGGTATTAATAAGCGTTGGAGTGAGATGGTGTCACCTGATGGTTAGCAACTAATGCAAGTGGATCTGGATTGCGTTCACGCATAATACAGACTTCATTTGCATGGAGTTCGTGCTGTTCAAGATATGCATGAAGCTGATCAAAGTTGGTAGTATGCAAATCTTTTACAAGCTTTACATCAGTCACAAACTTACTCCATTTAGGTGGGAGACTATTTAAGAACTTGGTATTGACTTGAAATTGCTTCAATTTCATTTTGTAAATGTTCATTTCATTGATCAGTTGAGTAAATCTCAAGTAATACTTATGAAGTGATTCCCCCTTGATGTGAGCAAACTTATCAAATGCATTATACAGTTTACACTCCCTTTCCTGCTTTGTCAATGCGGTACCTTGCATCAGTAGTTGAACTATTTCCCATAGATCCTTGGCAACTCTATGATGATTAACAAGTGAATAGATATCAGCTGGTAGACCTTGAAGAATGATATTAGTTACCTTCAAATCACAATTAGCTTGAATTTTCTCTGTAGCAGACAATTCAGCATATTTCTTTGGCCTGATCACCCCATTTTCTTCAATCGTAGGCCAAATGAGTGGACCGTTTTCAATTGATTCAAGTATCATTCTTCTGCTCTCTCTGTTTTGCATGTAAAGTTCTATTTTACTTTTCCAAGAATCATATAGGTCTTTGTCCAACATTGGTGGACGATTGTCAGCACCAAAGAGTATCATGTACTCAGCAAGAGTATTCTTTTATCCAAGTGGAATTATGGGATCCATGTTTGACTTAAAATGTGATAAGTTGATAATAGATAACTTTTTGATCGTTCAGTGATAAGAGGTTGTTGTGTTAAATTGTTATTTGTTTTAAGTGAATGAGCCTTAAGATTACACGGGATTTTACAATTCTTGATAAAACCGAGAAAATAATTGAATACTTCACGGGATTTTACAAATCACAGAAAAACCGTATAAAGCTCCAAGGAAATAAGGTGTAAATCTCCAAAGGTAAGTGTATAAGTCGCCGAATTTTATAATGGTATAAATCGCTGGATTTTCAACCCGTATAAATTGCTGGATTTTGTAATGGTATAAATCGCTGGATTTTCAACACGTATAAATCACTGGATTTGAAACACGTATAAATCAATGGATATACACGCGTATAAATAGCCGAATCTAAACACGTATAAATCACCGACTTTGACACACGTATAAATATCCAGAACTGCACACGTATAAATCACCGTATACCCAAACGTATAAATCGCTGAATTCAATACGTGTAAATCGCCGAATTCAAACAGTGTGTATAAAAAGCCGTCTTCAAACACTTCAAATCACTTAAAAACACGATTTTTGATGTTTTTACTTAAATTCACTTGTACTTCCTGCTATTCTAGTAGAACCTTAAAAACACAAACTTTAAGGATTTTAACGCAAAAAATTTGAAATCAAGATTCTTGTACCCAAAACCCTTTTTCGAACCAAAAAATGAAGATTTTTGAGTTTTTCCAAAGATTTTATTATACAACTCTCCTATACTAAGATAAACTAGCAAGGAAGTACTAATCTTTATGGTATTAGAACACACAAAAGATGAACTCTTTTGTATTATGTTCGAACCAAATGCACTAGTAGAAATAAAAACGCACACAAAACCAAGCTTAATCACCCCATGGCTCTTGATACCAATTGAAGAATACTAGATTATCTAAACTCACAATCAATCAAATGAATGAAGAACTAGAGAGAGAAAGAATGGGTGAACACTTCCAGAGGGAGAAAGGAAAAAGGAAATATTAGATTAGTGAAATTGAGAAAAGTGAACAACCAACCCTCTCCAAGGTGTGGAGAGGGGTATAAATACCACACAAGGGGGCGGCTAAGGGAGGCATTGTGGGCTTTACATGGGCCTTGGCCCGTTTACCTAATTTAGGTTCCAAATATTGCTATACGAGCTATCTAACGATATAATAGAAGCGACCGACACTTTTCGTGTTCCTAACATAGAATTTTACCAATTTAAACAAGTTACTCAATCTAAATCCATAGTACTCATTATTGTGATCTCGAATAGATATACCAAGCCAAGTTTTAAAGTCTACAACATCACCGGCACACTCATATTTTTGTGGGATTTGGGTAAACATTTGGAAACGGATAAGGTTAAATCTTCACAATATCTAACAAGGGTTATTCTGTGCAAGTTATGTATCAAGTAATTTTACAAAAGTATGCTTGAAAAAAATTTAAATTTGAGCATAATTTAAGCATTTTAGTGTAAACAATAGGACTAGTATCATTCTAAATTCCCATACCCCCACTCGAATTATACAACGTCCTCGTTGTATAGATAAAACATTAAAAACGGGAATTTAAAAGAATTAGAATGAGAAACTCCCCTGATATTTTGCTCGGTAGATTCTCCAAGTTGAGTTTATGAGCAAGGATGTGTGTTGTAAATGTGTCTGTATTCCAGCATGACTACAATCACACATAGGATTCCAGATGATTGATACTTCACCAACTTCGTCGATTTCTTTGCAGCGAGGTCCTATGCAAAATATAGGAAAAACATGCAAAATCCTATATCGGGTATCTACGGTTAATTTAAATAAGCTAAATAAACTGTACAAGAGACCAATATGCCGTATCCACTAACTGGAATACGCCGTATTGAGAAACATGTAAAAAGTATCTAAATACAGGTCAGTGTGTTGAATACGCCGTATCATGTGCATGACTACGCCGTATTGACAGAACTGATAATAATGTTTAAAGTGCATAAAAATAAAGGACTGATAACGTCCATACATTCAACACGCCGTATGGTATAGAGCGGATACGCCGTATTGATGTCTGGGAAGACAGACTCGATAAAAATAAATAAAAATCCAGGTTGTCTCCCGGGAAGCACTTTTCTTTCAGCTAGTCTTTAAGTTAGACTTTTTCCTTCCAGCTTCTTTACTCCATCTCATGCACGCTTATGTGCCTACGTGTGAGCCATTCTTCCATCTTCGCATCTCAGACATATTCGGGTCCTAAGTTCAAGACCCCCTTGTAAAAATTCTTGAGCTTTTGGTACGAGTGTGAGATCCCATTCATCTTATCTTCTTCACTCACCTTTAGTAATGTTGGGATTTTGTTACATTGTTCATTAGTATGGTGTTTAAACCTCGGATGTGACCACACCATTTGGTAAGTAACCTTTTCATTACCATTGTAAATGGTAATCATTCCTTCAAACCGTTTTGCATAAATTCCAACTTCTCTCAATAACGGTTCGCCAAAAATAACATCGCCCATTCCTTCATCACGATAAGCATCCATATCTTCTAAAACTGCAAAATCTGTTAAGATAGAAAAAGTTCCAACAAAGATAGGTATGTTCATTAAGGCTCCAACTACATTGTTTCCCTTGTATTCCAATTTGTCCTTCCTTATGGAATTATAAAACTTTTTGGACATCACATTTACATACAAGATAGGAAAAAAATTAGCGTGTAAAAATTCAAAACCTATCATGCAAGAAAACATCAAGTTGTGGGCACAATCAATACGGATCTTCTTATTGTGGTCGCATTCACTAGGATATCCAAAAAATTTGCTAACCATTCTAACATCATTCCTAGCTCTAAATTCCTCAACTACCTCACCTTCCTCAATGGTGGGCATTAAATCGTCAACTTGATCTCTCCTAAGTTCTAATGGTACATTAAGATCGTTTAGTTCTATGTAATCCTCAAAGAAAGGGTCTAATGATCTATTCAACACCAAAGTCTCTCCCATTAGCCTAGCTTTTAAATCAAGTTCCATTCTTTCTCTTAAACTTAGCATGTAGACCCTCTTAATTAAACTACTAGCAGGTTTAACACTTTTAAAAATTATTTTCTCTTCCCCAAACCTCAAAGTAATCTTTATTTTAAAAACATCAATCTTAGCATGGGCGGTAGACAAAAATGGTCTTCCGAGGATCAAGGGAACTTTGACATCCTCGGGCATATCAAGAATTATAAAGTCTACGGGGAAAACAAATTTACCAATACCTACTAGCACGTTTTTAGCAATTCCTTTTGGATATTTCACTGTCCTGTCTGCTAATTCAACTATCAGCTTAGTGTGAGCTAATTTGCCTAATCATAAGTTAAGGTAGGTCGAGAGAGGCATAACACTAACGCTAGCTCCTAAGTCAGCAAGGGCATTATCAAAGCAAACATTATTAATAAAGTAAGGTAAAGTGAAACTCCCTAGGTCTTTCTCCTTTCTGGGTATGTAATTATTGATATGTGAAGCTTTAGAGTAAGCTTCCGAGAATTATGCTCCATATGATCCCTTCTTTTCTTCACAGTAGTAACCATTCAAACGACTTGGAAATAGAATTGTCATTTGTTTTGTCTCGTATAGTAGTGTATGGTTCTGTCTAGTGGATACGACATATTGGGAGGATCCAATACGGCGTATCGAGCTTGCATCAGCTTCAAAAATAGTCGAGATCGACTTGACATGGTGTCTCGGGTTAGTTTCAGTGGAGCTCGGTAAAATTCCAAATCCTCTTTCTTATAGTACCTTGCTCATTTGCCCGATTTGGATCTCTAAAGTTTTAATTGATGCTCCTTGGTTCCTTATGGTAGCATTCGTTGAAGCTCATATCTCTTTGATCAAATTGGAGTTCTCCTCATGTCTTTTTGCCGATTCCCCTATAAATTTGCTTAGGGTTTCTTCCATAGATTGCCTTCGTTCTTGGTACAAAGGGTTTGCATTGTTCCTTAGGTAGAATCCCAAAGCAATTGCTCTATATCCTCCTCCTTGAAAAGGTGCACCAAATTGAGTGTAGTAAGCTTCTTCGAGGGTGTTCCCTTCTCCTTGAGTAGACAATCTTTGGTGTAGTGGGGACCTTTACATTGTTTACATCCTACTTGAGTAGCATAAATTTTTCATTCACTTTCTTGATTTCTCTTCCAAGATTGTTGAGTTATGCTTGTATGGCTGCTAATTAGTCAGAAGTTTCAGTACTTCTGGTCCTAGAAGTTCCATTGTGCCATTTTTTAGAATATTCAGCCATTTCTTGGATGGCTACTTTTGCATCAGCAAAAGTCTTTGATGGTATGGCACCTCTTGAATCAAGAATTTGTCTAGCTGGAACATTCAATCCATTATAGAACAAGACTACCTCTTGCATCTCTATTAATTAGTGTTGAGGACACTTCATCAAGAGTTCTTTAAATCGCACCCAAGCTTGATAGAGGTTTTCATCCGGTTCTTGCTGAAAGTTGTTGAGGGATAAACAATCAGTAGGATGGGCTCAGGAGAAAGAAAACACATATATACGGAAATTGAATGCGAAAAACCAGATTTGTTACTGTATCAGATAGACAATACGTCGTATTCAATGGATCGAAATACGCCATATTAATCTTTTTGAACGAATATGTTGTATTGGATAGAAAGTTGGATACACCGTATCCAATGAAAGTGGATACGCCGTATTGATTTATCGACCAGAACAATGTATTATGAAAAACAATTAAATACGCAAACAATTAAACACACAAATATATAAGCAAAATATACAGAATTATACACTAATCTAAATTACACTAATCCTATGTGTAGTTAGATCTAACTAATGTATAAAAAGCCAAACATCAAAAAAAATCAAGATTAATTTTCACCGGTCCCTAGCACGGCGCCAAAAACAATTGATGTTGTAGTTGTGGTGGTTGTTAAATTAAATTGATTCCAGTTTTTAAATTTATATTTTCCGACTTAAACCAAGAAAAAAACACTTTAGACGGACATGTAAACCCAGTTTGGTATAGTTTGTTCATAGAGTAAGGTAGGTTGTCCGATCACTAAGAGCGAGAAACACTTTCAATTTATTAATACTTTGGTTTTTCTAATCTAAGTTAGTCTAATCTATACTAAACCTATGTTAATCCTAAATCTAATAGATAAGGGGGTTTTCAGCCTGAGAGACTGGCACAGGTTTTATGGTGACTAAAACCAATTTAAGACACTAAAACACACGCAAGCAAATTAACAAAAGATAAAAGAGCGGTCTAGCCAAATATAAGAAAACTGTATTAACCATTATCAATCTAATCAGAACGTTGGTTTGTTTATTTAGTGCAATGATTATTTATCGCGAGGCGGCATATCATTCTTAAGATTAAGGCGGTACTTCTTCCTTAAACCTAGACACGTAAAATTCTGTCACAATTAAACACATCCTCATAAAGCATCCTTATTTGCTGATTATAATCTATCTTAGAGATTAAAGCAATGGTGATCTTGTTAAACCCTAGCTCATGGAGACTTTACCCACTTACTGCTTAATGGCTCTTTTTATACTAGTAGTCCACTGTCCGAGTCCTTACCAATGGAATAAGAACGTACTCGTTGATACCAAGGTCACCTTATAGCTCAACTAAGCTTACTATACTAAAGGCAAGGATAGGTCAATATTTGTGATCTTATGATTCTAGATATATAGATTGCAATATGCAGCGTATTAAATTTATAGGGCTAGACCCAGTTGAATGATAGGTCACATACTTAAGCACGTAAACAAGTATAAATTGATAAACATAAACAAGCAATCAACGATAAATTAAGAAATCGAGATAAACAAACCAAACATTAAGATCTTCATAATAATGGCTAATACCCGAAGGTATTAGCCTTCAAACGTCATAATCAATACAAGAGTAATAATTTAGTCAATGTAAACTAACCGAGTTAACGAATGATACCAAAAATTGAATGATTACAAAAGTATAGGAGTTTACAAGTTTTCTCCTATTGAATTAATCACGTTGCAAGACCTCTTCTGCTCTTCTTCTCCTCTGAAAATTGACTTTTGTGGTTTGGGTATCGAAAATATGATTTAGCACACTTAAAACTCGTTTTTGAGTTTTCTATTTATAGGGTCTTGGATACAGCGTATCGGGGGTTTCTTGGAGTAAGGACCACGTTTGATATCTTCCAGAATATTTTATTTCCATATAGCTTGAATACGGCGTATTGTCTTCTTCTGGATACGGCATATTGGATCTTGTTTCCTTCGTGGTCTTTAGTGAAGTGCAGGCACAGAGATGTCGTATCTTCCTTGATGGATACGTCGTATTGATTGTCAGAACAATAATCTTCAAAATATCTTCGTTTAAGCTCCAGAATGTGTGCTTTTTAGTTAACTTTCACCAAGTACTCCATAATTACTGCAATTCTCAAATACAAACGATTAAGTAACAATTCTTTGCAATAATTATACAAAAATGGTTAATTACATGGGATGAATGATGCTATAAAATAGACGTTATTTGATGTCATCAATTAGGCCAATGCTTTATGATGGTAGTGTTATTGCTAATGAAACCAATGTGATTTCAATTGCTGATTCAGAAGAGATTTTGATGCTTTAGGAAGAGAGTCGATCCAAAATGCTTTTAAAACAAAGTGATCCAATGGTTTTAGAAAAGAAAGTTTACATTAAACCAATTAATTTTGCTGAGTTAAATTGATTATTTGAAGATTTTGGTAAACGTTTCATTCCACAACAAGAACTGTCTGATGAACAAGCTTTTAGGTTACAAACTTCACACCCTAATACTGACCAATCTGCTTCATCACCTGTCAACATTAACGCTCCTCGGGAACTTCCTAAGGTAAGCCTAATTAATACAAGCCTTAAAAAGCTTAAATGCCATCTTGACCAATTTGACAATGTGGTAAAAAAGCGAATTACACCCGATGCTTTAACAGAAGGAGAATGAGGGGTTTGAACACACTAAAGCTGTTTTTCAAAACGAAATAATTCTATTTTTAAAGACCTTAAAAGACATATTTAATATTTTTGATAAAGATATTTTAAATGAGGAAATGGAAGTACAAACAATTTTAACCAAATGGAAGCTGCTGTTTTTTTTAGGTAAAGAGTTTCCTCGGTAAATATATTACTCTAAAAAACGATTCAGTACAACAGATGTGAGTGAGTCCCACATCTCAGCCTGTTACATAGGCATAGAAGCTAACATAACAAGCACAACTACTCCATAGGAGGATACTACTAAGACTAGATTACAATTGACTCAACAAACGTCAAAAAATCTATTTCTTTTTCCTGCCACGGACCGTGATATCAAGATCATCACAAATAGACTGCAGCTGCTCAGATAAATCATGATTCTCGTATATATCATCATCATACGGGTCATAATCATCATTATCCGGATAAGAATCCCTCTATTGTTCCAACAAGCTATTAGTACCATAACCTTTATTACTTCCATCTTTACCACTCGTTGGAATCCTTAAGTTAGCAGTTTCATCAAATACCAGTTCCACTTCACTATCACTTTCCATAATACCCGTAGGAACCAGCGAGTTCCTGTCATTATCCAACAGCCTAAGTTTACCTTCACCAATTTTTTGTTCAATTTTATTGATTTTTGCACCAATAGGAGTATTACTAGCATACTCCTCATCATTATCGATATTCATAAAAGAGGATCCATTTGAAGTAGCCTCATTATTAACCAAGTTATTAGTCCCCCCATTGGTACCAAACTCCCCATCATTATCGACTAAATTAAGGACATCAAATGGATTTGAATTACTAACCTCAATAGTAGGTTCCACACCTTTCTTCTTATTACCACTAGAACTAGCATTAGGCTTTTTGGTAACAGGACGATATTCTTTTTGATATTCTTTTTGAGGTTTAAAACCCATTTTTAGACCAACCGAAACTCCTCGAGAAGTTTGACTAGGCTTCTTGACTGTCTTCTTCTCACCAACAAATGTATTCTTCGTACATTCCTCATGAACATGTCCAAAAACCTTACAGTATTTTGTAGACAAACAGTGCTTTAAAATTCAAAAGAAATAACTTTTGATTAAAAACGATCGACTCTTGGATCAAATCATTTCTCAAGATATTATGAATATTGTTGTGAATACTTCTATGGATATGAATTCTCATGTTGCTATGAATGATTATGTGAATTATGTTGAAAAGTGCAAAAAGTGTCTGGATCTTGAAGCTGAGCTTATCAAATAACATAATATGGTTGAAAAAGATGAATATAATAGACTTTTGAAAAACTTTTCTAAACTTGAACAACACTGCATTTCTCTTGAACTTGCAATGCAACTCAATAAAGAAATTTTTCAAAAGTATAACACATATGTGAACCAAACTGAACCTACATTTGATCATTTGTTTGAATTGAACAATTTGAAAGCTGAGCTTCAAGCAAAAGACACAACAATCGAGAAGTTGAAAGCAAACATTAAACGTTTGAATAAAACTTCCACCACAAACAGTGTGAAAAGGACTTAGATGAGATTGAGACCATCAACATAGAACTGGAACATAGGGTGGCAAAACTAATTGCTGAAAATAAGCATTTGAAATAGACTTATAAACAACTTTATGATTCAATTAAACCATCACATGTTCATGCTAAAGAACATGATGAATCTTTTGTTAATCATTTAAATCAAAAGTCTGTTGAAATTACTGATTTAAATGCTCAACTTCAGGAAAAGGTTTTATCATAACATGTTGGGATTAAAAGTCTTCTTGATGCTGTTGGAATTACTGCTGCTCATGTTTATGTTAATATTGCTCTGATGAAGTTAGTGCTGCTCATGAACTTCAAAGAAATATACTAAGTAGTTACTACTGCTGATATAAAAGTCAATGCTGCTAGTGAAAGTTACTAATGCTAGTACAAAGACTGCTTGAAGTTAATACTGCTAGTGTTAAGTTAGTACTGTTAGTGTAAGTTAGTACTGTTTGTTAGTACTACTTACTTGATATGTATTAGTTATTTATAGAAAATATTTTATATACTTAGGAAAGTATTGTAAGCCAAGTAGGACTCATTGGTGTATAAAAGGAGGTTCTAGGGCATAGAGATTGATGTACCAAAACCAAAAAATCAATCTTTTTTCTTAGCTTCAAGGTCTTTGTAACCCTAATACTTTAAGAGTATTCGTATTATTATCATTATAATATTGGAGCTTATTTGTTAAATTGTATGTTCATCGTTTTACTGTTTCATTGATAATTCTTCTTAATATTAAAGATTATAGTCCGCATAATCTTTAATACATTCAAACAAAGTTTCTACTATAGTTGTGTTAGATTTATCTAATATAACTAAACCTTAAACAAGCATAAGGTATTCGATCTATTGAAGTGGGATCCAACAAGTGGTATCAGAGCTTGAGAAGCTTTGAATAAGAAGAATCTGCTTTGATATATTAAACACAAAGAGATATAGGTATGCCTATAAAAGATGTATGATGCCTAGGATAATCTTCATTAGGCAAAAACATGGAATAGACAAACAAAAGAGCAACTAGCATGGCAAACAAGAACTTATGAAAAAACAAGCAAACAAAACCACAATATGAAAACAAGGAAAACAAGTAGACATTCTACTAGCATACTTGGTCTTATTCTCAAAATTTTGTAAAAGAATTAAGATGATGCGAGAAGTTGACAAAGCAAATTCAAAGGAAGAGATATATGCCTATTTGAGGTGCACGAGATCTAGCATAAGCCCTATTGTGCAAAAATATGAAGACGACAAATACACACAAGTATCATGGCATCTCAAATAACAAGATCACATATAGGAAGCAAAGAGTATATGAAACTAAATAAGATGAAACAAGTAATCATATAGCATATCACACATTATATTCATATCATTACTAATATGGGATGACAAAACATTTACGGAAATTCGTTTTTGACAAAGATATGAGTTAACCCAAACACTCCTTTAGAAACCATATTATTTTCTTTAAGCATCTAAATTGACATACAAGTGGGGAAACAAACAAGACACGGTTGACATTTATATTTCACAAATAAGCAAGCTCAAATACAATGAGAGATAGTCATACAATCAATATATGCAAGCAATGCAAACAAGAGCAACTAATCGTATATCGAATCATACGAAAAATTCTTTTCGCCTTGTGTTTGAGTATGACGATGTATACCAAGCTAGATTAATGACCAAAATACTTTAATTTTAAAGAGGAATGTGTTAATGTTCAAAGGATACCAGCCCAAGTTGCCCGACTCAAAAGTTTGACTTTTTATGTTAATACGAAATTTGAAATTTTAGAGACTTTGGGGTATTTTTGCAATTTAGATTTACTTAAACCGATATTCAGTTCCTCTAACTAATTCTATTAGAAAGTAGACTCAGTTATCTTCGAAACGGTAGGTGGCATGACTCGTACGGATTTATGGTTTGTATTTTACGGGCTTTTGAAGTTGATAAAATTTTGAAAAGCGTACTTAATTTTTAGTAAACCAACACACGTAATAATAAAATATATATTATGATGAAAAATTACCAAGTTACCCTTGAGGACAAAGGTAAAAAGGAAAAATCTTCACAAATATATATGATATAATACGTATATAAACCGGAAAGTATGATTCCAGGGTCGTTATCCCCCAACGATTTGTGAAATTGAAACCACGTTTGATGTTCGGACAATGATTTGAATTGGAAACAAAGATTGATTTGATTATCTACTTCTACAATTTAAAATAAACAAATGATGACAATTAAGCACGAAAACAAATACGGGAAATCAAACTTTAACTAAAATCGCAAAACGGGAACCCTAAACGGTATTTTAAAACCCTAAATTTCTAAAACTAAATCTAAAATGAATTTTTTTAAATGGACTCTAATTGACTAAAAAGTAAGTTTAAAGAAAACTAGAACAAAAACAGATTTGAAATGAGCTTTAAAACA
>BQNB010082073.1:0-25279 GCA_026074375.1 Tanacetum coccineum | reverse complement strand
TCAAATCATCAGCCGTCAATGAAAATGCTTCCACTTCTTTAAGCGCTTGAATGATTCTTGTGGAGATTGGAAGGTTGGAAGACGTATGGTGATCCAAGGCCCATGTAAGAAGCTCTTCGCCACAAAAATCACTTCATGTGAGAGAGCAAAGAGGACTCTTTCCACTAAGGACCAAACTATAATCAAGATCGATTCTTTGTTTAAGCGTATTGATTTCCATTCAACCATCAGTTGTTCAAGATTTGAGGAGCTCAACATGGACCTTTTCACAAACTGTATGGAGCATGTGGGAAAGTGTATGAGAGATGCTAATAATATTGACGCAAGCTCTGTTCATGTTCTTGTTCTTGTAGGTGGATCCACCCAAATCCTGAAAGTATAAGAACTGTTGCAGGATTGGTTTACCAAGAAAGAACTTTGCAAAAGCATCAACCTTGATGAGGCTGTTGCTTATGGTGCTGATGTTCAAGCTGCTATATTGACTGATGAAGGTAACCAGTAGGTTCAAGACCTTTCGCTATCTAAAATAAAGTCGCAACGGTTTCTTAAGCTGCCTAAACAGGTTATTTTCATCATCATATCAAGAATCCATAGAAAATGTTTGGCCCGTCTTGAATGTGTATGTAAAGAATGGCATCTTTTCATCATTGACCCTTACATGGAAAGGATACGCGTCGTTAAAAAGGAGCCGCTACCCATTAAGATAGAACAGATTAAGATTAAGTTGGCGAGTCATAGCCATGTGTTATGCAAAGTAAGCTTTTCCATGGTTATCAAATGTCTCAAGGCGGATAATAAACAAGTTTTTGAGTTTCCTTTCTTAGTCCCATCTTCCTTCAACTTTGACACAGACATTCCTCTTGGTATTTCTTCTTGCAAAGGGTTGATTCTCATCTCTTTGTCAAAGAAAGATGAAAGTCATCATCTAATCAAACTCACGGTCATTAATCCTGAAACTAAAAAGTGTCATCAAGTTCCGAAGAATACGTGGATTAATGGTAGCACATGTGAGGGGCTCGAGATAGGTTTTGTTGAACCTGCTAAAAAAATCATGATAGTATGTGTTTTGATAATGTCACATTTGGATGATGAATTTCACGATTACAAAGAACGGTATTGGGATTTTCATTATTTGGGGGATGATTTTTGGTTGGAGCTCTATGAAGATACGTCAGAATCTATAACCGGTAAAGGAGTATATTTCCACAGACGTTTGAACCGGTTATCACGTCCTTCTTCATCATCATTCGAGTAGCAAGAAGGACGCGACAACCAGTTAAAACATCCGTGGGAATATACTCCTTCACTGGTTATAGATTCTGACATATCTTCGTAGAGCTCCAACCAAAAAATCATCCCCCAAATAATGAAAAGCCCAATACCGTTCTTTGTAATCGTGAAATTCATCATCCAAACGTGACATTGTCAAAACACATACTATTATGATTTTTTTAGCAGGTTCAACAAAACCTATCCCGAGCCCTTGAAACATGCTACCATCAATCCATGTATTCTCTAGAACTTGATGACACTTTTTAGTTTCAGGATTAATGACCGTGAGTTTGATTGGATGACGACTTTCATCTTTCTTTGACAAAGAGATGAGAATCAACCCTTTGCAAGAAGAAATACCAAGAGGAATGTCTGTGTCAAAGTTGAAGGAAGAGGAGACTGAGAAAGGAAACTAAAAAACTGATTTATTATCCGCCTTGAGACATTTGATAACCAGGGAAAAGCTTACTTTGCATAACACGTGGCTATGACTCGCCAGCTTAATCTTAATTTGTTCTATCTTGATGGGTAGCGGCTCCTTTTTAATGACGCGTATCCTTGCTACTACCGTTACTATTCACGAACCAAACAGTAACTTTTCTTGTTGTTGTTGAACTTGGAAGCCCAAACAAAAACCGTGCTCCTTCCAAAAAAAATGATCAACCCTTTAACGACTTCAAACCTAGTATCGAAAAACCTTCGAACCAAGTCTCTTGATACCACTTGTAGGTTTTGATAGCCTACAACCTCGATACTAGAACGGATAACCTCGATGTTGAATAAAGAACACACCCGTAGCAGATAATATGGATCGACTAAAAAGAAAGAAAAAGAGCACAAGATAATAAACCCTAATCGAATGATTAGTATTGAAAGAATAATGTGAAAAATCCCCTCCCCCCTCACCGCCTTTTATAGATATGAGGGGGGAGAACAAACCCTAAAACACATGGGCTGGACTTGGGACAAAAGTTAACCCATGACAACTTAACACTTGACTACCCTGGATTTTTGCTAAAATAAAGACTAAACTCAACATAAGGAAATAAAATTTGTGAAAGCTCAGAAAAAGGCATTCTTTGATGGAGGTCCTATAAATATGGGCGGCCCCTTAGTGTACAGGCCCACCCCCCAAAGAAAATATGGGACCGCCACCAGCAACTACGTCTGGATCTGAGGAAGGTGTGTCTTTTCAAAAATATATTTGGGTCCTAGACCAAAACATATAATAGTAAACAATGTCAAAGTTCCCATTGCTAGTGATAATGATGTTAAACAATTTTATAAGCCATTGTCAAAACCCGGAGTTGGATTTTCGAAACCTAATTTTAGATCAAAAACTCCACCACCTAGAAGAGTAAATAATAATTATCTGTTCTCTAAGACACCGCAAAAAAAAACGGGATACGTTGGTCCGCAAAATTAAAACCTCGTGCTTTCCTGTAACTTGTGAACAATTTCAACGTCAAAGTTACATGCCATGCGGAAATGTGTATTCTATTCCAACATCCTACACTAATCTACATCACATGTAAGGGATGTTTAGCACTAACAACTTTGGACCCATGAGATATTGGGGACCAAATGTTTGAGTTATTTCCCTACAATAAATAGATATGCCTTGGAGTCGACTTGGAACCCGATGAGTAGATAAAGGATAACGGATGCTCCAAAAACATGACGGGTAACCGAAAGCTCTTCTCAAGCTACAAGGCATACAACGGAGGTAATGTCATTTTTGGTAGCAATCTTCGCGGTAACATCATTGGCAAAGGTACGATTTCGAATGATTCTCTCAAAATAGACAATGTAGAACATGTAGATAACTTAAGATTCAACTTGTTAAGTATAGGAAAAATATGTGATAATAAGTGTTGAGTAACTTTCTCTGAACGTGATAGTGAAATCACTAAGGATTGTAAGGTCAAAGGTATAGGTATTAAGAAGAAAGGCTTATATGTGATGAAATTAGGAAATAAGCCTAAAGATCAAATTTGTCTAGCAACGTTTGATGAAAACTCCACGTTGTGGCATAGAAAATTAGGTCACGCAAATATGCGTCTCATTCAATCGTTAGCATCTAAGGAATTAGTTAGAAATGTTACTAAGCTTAAGTTTGATAAACACTTATGTGATGCTGCAAAATTAGAAAACAAGCTCACGCTAGTCACAGGGCTAAGAATATAGTCTCAACGACTAGATGCTTAGAACTCCTTCATATGGATCTCTTCGTTCCATCCGGCGTATAGAGTTACGGAGGAAACCGCTACACCTTAGTCATTGTAGATGACTACTCTAGGTATACTTAGACTAGATTTCTTAAGGACAAAATCGAAGCCTTCGATCAATTCAAAATATTTAGTAAGAAAATTCAAAACCAATTAGGATGTACAATAGTGTCAATAAGAACCGACCACGGTAGGGAATATGATAATGAAGTGCAATTTAGAGAGTTTAGTATGCCCAGTAGAATTACACATAACTTCTCAGCTCCACGCATTCCTCAATCAAATGGCATGGTTGAAAGAAAAAATAGGACACTTCACGAAATGAGTAGGACTATGTTGAATGAGTAATCATTACCACAAAAGTTTTGGTGTAACGCAGTAGATACTTCAACATACATTCTCAACCGAGTCCTAATTAGAGCTGGTATGCGTTTAATTACACATACCTTTCACCATTAAAACCGGACTTAAATGACCAAAAACGTACCAAAAATACATTGTATTTGTATGTTTTCACTTATTTTGTACAGGAAACGGATATCCGACAAAAGGACGAAAAACCAAGCAAAAACGGACAAAACCGAGCACGGAATGGTAAAGCGTGGAAAAGACAAAGTCAAATCGAAGCCAAAGACCAAAAAGTCAAAGTCAAAGTCAACCCGCAAAAGTCAAGGGTCAAACCCGAACCCATCTAATGGGCCGGGGAAAGCCCATTAGTATATTTAATGAAGACTTGAAGCCCATTTTTAAATTCAAAAGCCCAATTCCATTTTAAACCCTCTCGGGCCAAAAATACCAAATAGGTCTATTACCCTTTTTAATTAATAAAGCCCAAAGGAAGTAGGGGGGCACTTCTGCCAACCTCCCTAACTTACACCCACATTGGACTTTTCATGAAACAAAGTATATAACTCTCGAGGGTGAAACTTGCTAACTGCCTAAACCTTTTACACCCACAAGGACCGAATTTGCAATAACAATATACAACCTGAGGGATCATTTTTGACAAACCACTCAAACTCACCTCTGAAATTAAACAACTGTTTATCTCTTTTAACAATTTCCCGCCAAAACTCACCCCCCTCCTCCTGTCACTCTCACACCTTGGAAACCCCCTCACATCAGTCCAAAACCATCACCACCACCTTGCCCACCTCTCGCATGGGCTAACATACAGCTTGGCAATCCCTTGAGTGATTATTGGCTACAAAATCAAACGGTTTAGATCATTTTAAGTGGGCTTCAAGAATAGTTAATGGCCAAGATCAGCTTTGGGTTTTATCTCACAAGGAAGCACAAGAAGCACAGGATTGAAAACCATAGATTAGGGTTTCACTATAAATAGGCAAATTGTAATTTCAATTGTCTGTCGAAATTTTTTGTTAAGTCAAAAAGCTTGTAACAAATATTTGCACTAATTTAATATATTTCAGCTTAAGTTTTCTGTCATTTCATTTTCTTGTCATTTAAATTTTTGCATTTAAATTTCTGTCATTTTTAAGCTTTCTTTAAAATAGTCACTTACTTATTTGTCTTTAAAATTCTGTTGTTTAAGCTTATAGATAACCTTTTAAGTCATTAAAAGACTTTATATAAGCTCATTTTCATTTTCTGTCAAAGCATTTAAAATTCCAAATATATATTAATGATATATATAATATTTTATATTTTTTCAATTTTTATATATATTTATATTATATATATATAATATATATATATATATTTATATATAATATATATATATTATATATTTTTATATATATATATTGTATAAAAAAAAAAAGAGAAGAAGAAAAGCAAAAGGAGCAAGGAGTTTTCAGGGTTGTTTTGGTTTGATATTGATTCAGAATATTAGGCTTAGGGGTGGTTAGGATTAGTTTAAGGATCCCTTGCATTTGGACCCCTTGTAAGTCACTTTTTCCATTTTTTTTAGTTTTTGCTTATTTTCACTATTCATGAGCTTATTGTTGCTTATTTGTGTTTTCTCTGCTTATTCATGCTATGTTATGTTTGTTTAAACTCTGTTGATGCTTTCATGTACTTTATTCATGTTTTTATGCTTAATCTGTCTCATATGGCTTCAAAACTGAGTGTTTCTACTTGCTTATTTTTGAGCTTATTTCTGTGAGTTACTTGTTTATATTTCCTTATTGTTGCTTGTTTTAAATCTGTGTTCAAAGACCCTAGCTTAAATCTCTTTTAATTTCTTTAAAAATTTGATTTATCAAGTTAAAGGGGTGTTTGGCACAACACCCCAAAGTGGGTCAAATTTGGTTAAATACCCTTGGGTCAACTTGACCATCTTTAGCAGGATTATTTTAAATGTTTTAAGTCATTTTCAAAAAGTTTGTGAAACTCTTAGTCATAATTTAAGAGTTTCTAAGTGTTTTTGAAAAGTGGTGGGTCAAAACTGTGTCAACAAGCTTATTTGATTAAGTTTGGTTTTGACAGCTTTTGAGCTTTGTTTTGAGTTGTTTTAAGTGTCTAAAGCTATTTTAATAAAGATTCTTAGTCATTTATATTGTTAAGGAACTAGTGTCAAGGCTTTTGTTAAGCAATTTTTTTAGAACTGTCTTTTTAAACTCAAGATTACCAGATGGTTATTTCTGTTTTTAAACCCTAATTTTTTGCATACAAGCTTACAAAGAAGCTACCCTCAGTCTGTTTTAGCTTTAATTTTCATTTTGAGTTATTTCTAAGCTCATTTTTGTCCCTTTAAAACTGCCAAAAGGGGTGCCTTGGTGCAAAAGCTTAATTTCAAACCCATTTTTCTTGGCTTATTTGTGTTCATTTGTTTAAGTCTTTTTGCACTTTTAGAATGGGCCATAAAGCTAGAGTTCATGGCCCTGTAAGCTTTAGCCTAGCCCCCCCTTAGGCGCTTACTTTTAGGCTCAAGTAGGGTATAGCCAGTGTGTATTGCAGTGTAGGGATTAAGACTGTATGACTTACTTAGGGCTTATCAGATTACGCTTAGTGTATGTTTTCTTGTAATTAGGTTTAGTAGCTTCCTTAGGATTGCTTATTTCCCCTTACATTTGCTTATAAGTTTTTAAAAATAGCCAAACGGATTAAGCACTTATACCTTAAGCTTAGTTAAGCTATATGTCTGAATGATTTAGTTTTTTCCAGCTTATTTGTTGGTTTTTAAAAATAGTTGTAGTTTTATAAAATGCTCCCTTAAATGTGTTTAACAAGTTTTAAAAAAATCATTTTACAAAAAGTTATTGTAGCATAGCTACAAGTGGGACTCGAACCCCTGACCACCAGCTTGTATGCCCAACGTGTTTACCAATTGCTCCAATAGCTCATCCAACAAAGTCTTGCACAATTAATTTATTAAGGGCTCTTTAGCCCGTTAAGCCCATAAGCCCTTTTAGCTTTTTTACAGCTTATTTGGATAAGCTGGCAAACTTTTTTCATTTTTCTTAGGTAAAGCATCTCTTAAGCTATTTTTCAGTATTTTTTGAGAATTTTCCAGTTTCGTTTACTAATTTTAATCTTTTATTTTCATTAAAACTGTTTTTTATTATAATAAATTAAATAAAAATCAAAAAAAAATATTTTTCTTTTTTTAGAAAATATCTTTATAGTTTTCACGTAGAAAAAAATAGAAAATCTTTCGTAGGGTCGTTTTTGCAAAATCTTACTTTTTAAAGAACGGGATTTAGCCCCGTTTTTGTTTTTTCATTTTAAAGCTCGTTTTAACTCCGTTTTCGGTCTAGTCTTTTTCATTCTTCATTATTAGTCACCTAGAGTAGATTAGAAGTAAAAATTTCTTTGTAGGGTTAATTTTTAAGATTTTAGGTTTTTGACCCCTTGTTCGGGATTCCTGCTCTCGTTTTTCAGTTTAATTTCGTAATTTTTAGGTTTTTCTCAATCGTTTTTGCTTATTATTGATTAATTTAGCTTTCTAAACTCCCAAATCATTAATCTCATTCAAACTCCAATTTTCCGACTGTATCGATTTTCAAGCACAGCCTCGTTGGGGATAAACGACCCGGGAATATTCTATACTACTTCTCGGTTTCATTGATTATTTTTAGATTATACTTATTATATATATCGTATTATATTATATTATATATATATATATATATATATATATATATATATATATATATATATATATATATATATATATATATATATATATATATATTATATATATAAGAGGTGTAGTTTAGCATTAATCAATTTTTGGCGCCGCTGCCGGGGAGGCTGTGAATCGATTTTCGTGTTCGTTTGACGATTAGTGTTTGAAGACCCTTCCCTCGTGAAGTTTATTTTTCCGTTTGTGAATATTTTCTTTTAATTATTAAAAATATAAAACACAAAAATAGTTTTATTTTCTTTTATTAGTATTAAAATATATATATAAAAAATCAAATCAAAAATATAAAAACATTATCCTTAATTATCAATAAAAATCATCATCAATATAATGCTTTCAACTGAAGCATTATCATAATAAGTTCCCGAACAAAAGATTTAAAACTTGTCTTTGTGTCACTTGTGAAATACGGCTCACCTTTAATTGATAAACAAACTATAAGAGGGGTATAAGGAGGGTTGTTCCGAGGAACTACGACCCGAAAGGAGAAGGTTTTTAATAGCTTCGCGCTTTCCTGCTCCTCCGCTCCTTTGTGCGTTTTTCTTTTAAAGAGCTACCGTGAAACGAGTTGATTATTGGTTTAAGTTGTCTTATCTCATTTTGTCCGTTAATAAAATATGTTGCTTAAAAAACTCGAAAAGCCAAAAATAATCTTCTTTTTCTTCTTATCCATTTAATTCTTTTCTTAACCCTCAATTGTTTAATTCTTATGGCGTCACTCGATCGTCGTTTGAATCCCCTTTACGCGATTAAAGAGTGTTCGTCCTGTGGGATCTTTGACACACTAAAGACTGTGGATTTCAAAGGGAGTCTTGAAGACAAGATTCTTGTTCCATTACCCGACTTGTCTCAACGACCCTTTAAAATTGAAAAAATTTATCTCGATTGTGGAGACCCGGTTCATGGTCTATATTACCGACAATGTGCTCTAATACGAAAGACATTAGAGGAAGTTTTTCAAGACTTCCAAGACACTTCCAAGTCATCCAATGACAGTACTAACTTTGTTTATCAAGAGCCATTCATTGTCAAATAAGGCCCCGGTGTAAATTCTTCACAAAGTCTCCACAAATTAACCACACTTGTTGTACGAGTAGTTGATGATTCGTTAGACGACATCTTCTGTCAACGATGTGCTTGTAAGTCTTGCGGGAAAGGTGCTCATATTGGTTATAATTGTCCACCGCAAATTCCGATTATCTCTAAACCGGAACCATGCAACAATCAAACCGTTAATGAGTTCCCACAGACTTTGCCAAGTGTTCAACCGACATCTTGTACCGGAGGTGAGAATTCATTCACTTATGATTCTAAACCTAACTTTGTTGATGATTCTCCTAACGTTTTCAACCCACCTCCACAACCTCCTATGTACTCTTGTGAATTTTGCGGGAACGATGCTCATTATGGTCACTATTGTACACCTCAAGTTCCGTTTATCTATCCGGAACCGGGTTACAATCAAGACTTTAATTTCCCGTAAAATTTCCATGGTTTTCCACAACAATATTCTTGTTGTGAAGATTGTGGGGGTCCTCATGAAACTTACCAATGTCAACCAATGAATGAAGACTATTATCATGAGCAAAATTCTTGCTATGATTATAATTCTTTTGGATTTGACCAATTTCAACCCCCGCAATATACCGTCAATCATCCAATCTCCAATGTTCAAAATAGCCTTTTCAATGCTCAAAATGAGTTTCTCAATTCTCAAAACAAGCTTATGGAGCAAATGACATCCCTATGTGATATGGTTGGTCAAATTATGCAAAAGAAGGAAGAAGAAAGGCGAATTGCGGAAGAGCAAGCGGCTAAAGATCGATATTGGAAGATTCCCATTTGCTATGATGATGACGATGACTATACCATTGCAATCACACCCGTCTTACCAACCAAGGAGCCCGTTAACTCTCTAAGTATGGGGGATGAGCATCTTGACACTATTCCGGCAACGGAATCGGACGAAGTAATAAAGTCTAGTGTTGAGAACCTTGTCCCAATCCCAAGTGAGTCTGAGGGTATTCCTGACAGCGTGTGTGATGTGCCTCTTTGTAACAATCCTACCCCTCTTGAAGCTTTCAAAGAACATTTTCTGAGATTGTCGTCGATTCCAACAATGATTCTTCTTTGAGTGATGACGATTCTTATGAGACATTGAGTATATCGATGCATCACCTCCCGATGCTGAGATCGTCAGCTTAGAGTGGTGGAGATTGTTATCCCGAAAGTTGGAGGATTGATACCGATTTATTTTTCTAACAATCAAGAACGATATCCTTCGTTGAAAAATTGTTGAATGTCAATCTTCTTATTGCTTAACATCGAGCATAAAAGATTATCCGCTTCCATCTTCCGATGTTATGACCAAGTCTTCCTCCACATCTCTTAAACCTTTTCTGGAGGAGACTAACACCTTTGATAATTCTTCACCCGAATCTGAAACTTTCTGCTTTGATTTGGAAGAGAATAGTAGTGGCAGTACCACTACCCGTTCTGATTATTCTCTTCCGGATTATGAAGCTTTCTATTCTGATGACGATCATATTAAAGAAAAGAGTAGTGGCAGTACCACTACTCATGCTGATTTTTCTCAATATGATTCGTTCATCTTTGATCTTTCGATCAATCCATTTCCTCCTACCGATAGGAGTGATTTTTATCATGAGGAGTTCGCCGATGAACTTGCTCACATCATATCTCCATCGGAGTATGATCATTTCTGCTTTAAGAATGAGCCAGAGATGGGTGATTTCACTATGGACGTGTGAAGGATATTTCCCCCCCCACCAACAAGAGAAACCAAGGTTATGTGCCTATGTTTTAACCACCCATTCCCACCCTTAATCTGGGGGGAATATCATACTTTAAGTACCCTCTTCGCTTATATTGTATGGATCTTTCTTCCATTTCTCACGTATCCAGTTGCTCCTCCATATCTTCTCTCCTGTGGGAATGAAGATACCATTTTTGACCCCGGCATCTCCATTTATCATTCTTTTATGCCGGGTGTATCTCATCGGAGTGGAACTTTCATGAAATTCAATGTTTATCCAAACCACTTGAATGAAAGTCCGATGGAGATTTTATCTTCCACTTGCTCCCCCATGGACCAATGAATTCGGGGTCGAGTCGAGCTTGTGACTCGGTTAACAAAAACAAGGCGCTTCGTGGGTGGCAACCCATGCTTATCCATTCTATCTTCTTTCTTATTGCTAATAAGTGTTATGTGTTGTGTTGAGGCTCGCCTCTACCTTTTTTGTGTTTTGTGTTTTGTGGTTTTTGTCCAGGATTGTCCCGGATTCTGAAGCCTCTCGTGCTCACGGTTTTGTCCTTCGATCACAAGAGCTTCAAATCCTCAGCTTCATTTGGAAATCTGATATCCTAATCTTATCGATTAACGTTTATCTTTAGCATAATTCATAAACGGCTTAGGATTTGCGTAGAGACCCTTCGTAAAACATTGAGGACAATGTTTCATTCTAGTATGGGGGGATCTTCGATTTGATTGTGCCTGCAGTCGTTGTTTTCACGTAAGCCCGTTTTTACCACCAAAATTTCAAAAAAATGAAAAAATTTAAAAATTTTCAAAAATAAAATAAGTGTTTTGTCACAATTTTGACTTTCCTGCTGGGTAGAATAAGAATAAATTTTGACTCGATCGAGCGTGTTGAGCTCTAGCTTGTTCCTTAACTTTTAGACTAAGCGTTCGCGAATATTCGCGAAGAACGAAAAATGATAGTGTTAAGTATGAGTTGGATGCTAAACAAGGATTATTTGGAAATCTTAAGAGCTCATATGTGTAATTTGTCGCTTTTTCCTCCCATAAGCTCTTAACCTGATTAATATACGTGCTACTTTTGGAGATTAAACTTAAATCAATAATTTTTATGTAGTATATAGCAAAAACTTTAGCCTTAGTTCAAATTTATACTTAAATTTTTCAAAAAGACGTCTTCCCTATAAAAAAAATGAATGATGAAAATGAAAAAATATAATAAATATAAACTGTGGGCTGATAAAAGTTTGTTGTATCTTGCCGGCTCACAACCGATGTTACAGCCTTCTAAAGAAAGCCCATAGTAAGAATAATAATCCGAGACTGATAAAAGTTTGCTGCATCTTGCCGGCTCACAACCGATGTTGCAGCCTTCTAAAAGGTCGAGGGTTACAATTGCATAAGTGTTTAATATTAAGTGTGAATTAATAAATAAAAGATCTCTTTTTGTTAAATTCAAATATGCTTTTGAACTTTGGCTATTCTATTTTATAAGCTATGTATATACGAAAAACCTAAGAGTTTATGAAACCTAAGGTCCGTGAGTCCCGATACTAGTCTCTGTGGGGTGTCAAAAGCCTGGTCACTTAACCGCAAGGTTGGGATGTGCCGAGACGAAAGTCGCTACATGGGATGATCTCGCCTTCAAACTCATTATTCTCGGGTGGAACGTGAAGCATAGAAATTTGCAAAACATTGATCGAAAGTTGAAATTCAAAATAGCACATACACCTAAGATATAATGATTGTCGGGAGTGAAAAGTTTACAAATTGCAAATATGAGTAGTGTTAGCATCTTAGCTCATAATTAACGATGATTTTGTTTTAAGCTTGGTTTGGAATAAGTGAAAAGTCGGGAATGATGAATTTATCCTTTTTGGGGCATTCTCGGATCGAAATGCATCTTGTTCTATGATCCTTAAAAGTTATAAAATAACGAAAGTCAAACAATATGAAAACTACAAAAAATGAGAAAAATGAAAAATACAAAAAGATGTGTAGGAATAAGTGTATATATATACAAATGGTAAAGACGTGGATTTTCAAAACTTATGATTCTTTAACTCACTTGATGAACACTTAGCTACTTTTCAAGGTTATTAGTCGAGAGGAATCGAGATTCTTAGTTTTCTAAATGCTTACTTCATAGCATTGCGTGAGGACACGACAACGTCTTAGTATGGGGGATTTTGGTATGCGTTTAATTACACATACCTTTCACCATTAAAACCGGACCTACAATGACCAAAAATCGTACAAATAATACATTGTACTTTGTATGGTTTCTTTTTTGTGTAGGGAAAACGATATCCGACAAAAGGACGAAAAACCAAGCAAAAACGGACAAAACCGAGCACGGAATGGTAAAGCGTGGAAAAGACAAAGTCAAATCGAAGCCAAAGACCAAAAAGTCAAAGTCAACCCGCAAAAGTCAAGGGTCAAACCCGAACCCATCTAATGGGCCGGGGAAAGCCCATTAGTAATGAAGACTTGAAGCCCATTTTTAAATTCAAAAGCCCAATTCCATTTTAAACCCACTCGGGCCAAAAATACCAAATAGGCCATTACCCTTTTTAATTAATAAAGCCCAAAGGAAGTTGAGGGGCCACTTCTGCCAACCTCCCTAACTTACACCCACATTGGACTTTTCATGAAACAAAGTATATAACACTCGAGGGTGAAACTTGCCAACTGCCTAAACCTTTTACACCACAAGGACGAAATTTGCAATAACAATATACAACCTGAGGGACCATTTTTGGCAAACCACTCAAACTTACCCCTGAAATTAAACAACTGTTTATCTCTTTCAACAATTTCCCGCTAAAACTCACCCCCCCCCCCTCCTGTCACTCTCACACCTTGGAAACCCCCTCACACCAGTCCAAAACCATCACCACCACCTTCCCCACCTCTCACATGGGCTAACATACATCTTGGCAATCCCTTGAGTGATTATTGGCTACAAAATCAAACGGTTTAGATCATTTTGAGTGGGCTTCAAGAAAAGTTAATGGCCAAGATCAGCTTTGGGTTTTATCTCACAAAGGAAGCACAAGAAGCACAGGATTGAAGACCATAGATTAGGGTTTCACTATAAATAGGCAAATTGTAATTTCAATTGTCTGTCGAAATTTTTTGTTAAGTCAAAAAGCTTGTAACAAATATTTGCACTAATTTAATATATTTCAGCTTAAGTTTTCTGTCATTTCATTTTCTTGTCATTTAAATTTTTGCATTTAAATTTCTGTCATTTTTAAGCTTTCTTTAAAATAGTCACTTACTTATTTGTCTTTAAAATTCTGTTGTTTAAGCTTATAGATAACCTTTTAAGTCATTAAAAGACTTTATATAAGCTCATTTTCATTTTCTGTCAAAGCATTCAAAATTCCAAAAAAAATATATATAAAATAAAATATATAAAAAAAAGAGAAGAAGAAAGCAACAAGGAGCAAGGAGTTTTCAGGGTTGTTTTGGTTTGATATTGATTCAGAATATTGGACTTAGGGGTGGTTAGGATTAGTTTTAGGATCCCTTGCATTTGGACCCCTTGTAAGTCACTTTTTCCATTTTTTTAGTTTTTGCTTATTTTCACTATTCATGAGCTTATTGTTGCTTATTTGTGTTTTCTCTGCTTATTCATGTTTGTTATGTTTGTTTAAACTCTGTTGATGCTTTCATGTACCTTATTCAAGTTTTTATGCTTAATCTGTCTCATATGGCTTCAAAACTGAGTATTTCTACTTGCTTATTTTTGAGCTTATTTATGAGAGTTACTTGTTTATATCTCCTTATTGTTGCTTGTTTTAAATCTGTGTT
The DNA here is from genome assembly GCA_026074375.1 of Tanacetum coccineum. Lineage (NCBI taxonomy): Eukaryota > Viridiplantae > Streptophyta > Magnoliopsida > Asterales > Asteraceae > Tanacetum > Tanacetum coccineum. The sequence continues at coordinate 11,070 of BQNB010082073.1, read as the reverse complement.
CAAAGACCCTAGCTTAAAACTCTTTTAAATTTCTTTAAAAATTTGATTTATCAAGTTAAAGGGGTGTTTGGCACAACACCCCAAAGTGGGTCAAATTTGGTTAAATACCCTTGGGTCAACTTGACCATCTTTAGCAGGATTATTTTAAATGTTTTAAGTCATTTTCAAAAAGTTTTTGAAACTCTTAGTCATAATTTAAGAGTTTCTAAGTGTTTTCGAAAAATGGTGGGTCAAAACTGTGTCAACAAGCTTATTTGATTAAGCTTGGTTTTGACAGCTTTTGCGCTTTGTTTTGAGTTGTTTTAAGTGTCTAAAGCTGTTTTAATAAAGATTCTTTAGTGCATTTATATGTTAAGACATAGTGTCAAGCTTTTGTTAAGCAATTTTTTTTAGAACTGGCTTTTTAACTCAAGATTACCAGATGGTTATTTCTGTTTTCAAACCCTAATTTTTTGCATACAAGCTTACAAAGAAGCTGCCCTCAGTCTGTTTTAGCTTTCATTTTCATTTTGAGCTTATTTCTAAGCTCATTTCTGTCCCTTTAAAACTGCCAAAAGGGGTGCCCTGGTGCAAAAGCTTAATTTCAAACCCATTTTTCTTGGCTTATTTGTGTTCATTAGTTTAAGTCTTTTGCACTTTTAGAAAGCCCATAAGCTAGTGTTCAAGGCCCTATAAGCTTTAGCGTTAAGCCCCCCTCTAGGCTGCTTACTTTTAAGCTCAAAGTAGGGTCATAGCCAGTGTGTATGCAGTGTAGGGATTAAGACTTATATGCTTATTAGGGCTTATCAGCGTAAGCTTAGTGTCTGTTTTCTTGTAATTAGGTGTAGTAGCTTCCTTAGGATTGCTTATTTCCCCTTACATTTGCTTATAAGTTTTTAAAAATAGCCAAACGAATTAAGCACTTATACCTTAAGCTTAGTTAAGCTATTTGTCTGAATGATTTAGTTTTTTCCAGCTTATTTGTTGGTTTTTAAAAATAGTTGTAGTTTTATAAAATGCTCCCTTAAATGTGTTTAACAAGTTTAAAAAAAATCATTTTACAAAAAGTTACTGTAGCATAGCTACAAGTGGGACTCGAACCCCTGACCACCAGCTTGTATGCCCAACGTGTTTACCAATTGCTCCAATAGCTCATCCAACAAAGTCTTGCACAATTAATTTATTAAGGGCTCTTTAGCCCGTTAAGCCCATAAGCCCTTTTATCTTTTTTTACAGCTTATTTGGATAAGCTGGCAAACTTTTTTCATTTTTCTTAGGTAAAGCATCTCTTAAGCTATTTTTTAGTATTTTTTGAGAATTTTCCAGTTTCGTTTACTAATTTTAATCTTTTATTTTCATTAAAACTGTTTTTTTATTATAATAAATTAAATAAAATTCAAAAAAATATTTTTTCCTTTTTAAAAATTTTTTTTCTTTTTATCAGGTTTTCACATAGGAAAATAGAAAATCTTTTCGTAGGGTCGTTTTTGCAAAATCTTACTTTTTAAAGAACGGGATTTAGCCTCGTTTTTGTTTTTTTCATTTTAAAGCTCGTTTTAACTCCGTTTTCGGTCTAGTCTTTTTCATTCTTCATTATTAGTCACCTAGAGTAGATTAGAAGTAAAAATTTCTTTGTAGGGTTAATTTTTAAGATTTTAGATTTTTGACCCCTTGTTCGGGATTCCTGCTCTCGTTTTTCAGTTTAATTTCGTAATTTTTAGGTTTTTTCTCAATCGTTTTTGCTTATTATTGATTAATTTAGCTTTCTAAACTCCCAAATCATTAATCTCATTCAAACTCCAATTTTCCGATAGTATCGATTTTCAAGCACAGCCTCGTTGGGGATAAACGACCCGGGAATATTCTATACTACTTCTCGGTTTCATTGATTATTTTTAGATTATACTTATTATATATATCGTATTATATTATATATATATATATATATATATATATATAAGGTTTAGTTTAACATTAATCAAGAGCCATCTTAGGAAAAACACCTTACGAACTCTTAAGAGGTAGGAAACATACTCTTGATTACTTTAGAGTGTTTGGAAGCAAGTGCATTATTTTAAACACTAAAGACTACCTTACAAAGTTTGACCCAAAGTCATATGAAGGTGTCTTTTTAGGTTACTCGCAAAATAGTAAAGCCTACATCATCCTTAATAAACATACTAGAAAAGTCGAAGAATCACTCAATGTGACATTCGATGAAACTCCTCTACCCTCTAAGACATCACCCTTGGTAGATGATGACTTAGATGAAGAAGAGGCAATTAAGGTCACCGAAAAGAAAAACTTAGAAAATTACATTGAGGATGAAACTTTAAAGATTGACGAAATAGTCAATATTAAGGAGTCTATGAACCATCCATTATAAAATGTCATTAGAAAACCTTAACAAAGACCTTAGATCACAAGCCCAAAAACCAAAGTAATTCTTTTGTTTTATATCAAAACTATAGATCCTAAGAATGTGGATGAAGCCTTAAGGATGATAGTTGATAGTCGCCATGCAAAAGAATTAATTCAATCATTTGCTAACGACGTTTGGGAGTTAGTTCCACAACCTAGGAATATGACAATCATAGGAACTAAGTGGGTATTTAGAAATAAGTTATAAGAGAACGATATTGTTTCTCGAAATAAGGCTAGGTAAGTTGCTCAAGACTATAATCAACAAGAGCAGTGACGGAACTTGAGCATTTTGTTTAGAGGGGCCGAAATTATTCTAGCCTAAAATTCAACTCTATATGACATCCTACGTTGATACATGTAGAAGAAAGTCAACACTTAAACGCTTAAGTTGAAAAGATTTACAAATTAGCTCGACAATTTTTTGTTATATATACCACTCAATCACAAATTCAGTTTATGAAAAAAAATCTTGTTGACTTATGATAGAAGCAGCCAAAGAAGAGTTTAAGAGACACAAGTCAAATGAATAATATAAACCTGGATTAACAAATAATAAAAACATATTTGATTTTCACTTTTGCAAGTTTGGCCGCCTAAATTTTGAGAGAATAGGATCTGATATGTATTTTTACCGTTGACTTTTTCAACAATTAGTTTTTGCTTATAACTATCCACTTATCCAAGGATCAAAAGTAAAAATATATACAATTATGAATTATCTTGTAATAACACGAACATATTGCCTATTAAGTAGCTAAAACTCCAACTTTTGGGGGGGCCACAACCCCTCCACGCCCCTTATATGTTCCGTCTATGAACAAGAGGGCATCGATTATGATGAAACTTATGCCCCAGTTGCTAGACTTGAGTCAATTAGGATACTATTAGCCTATGCTTGTGCTTTAGATTTTAAGCTATTCCAAATTCATGTAAAAAGTGCATTCCTGAATGGTTTTATCAATGAGGAGGTATACGTGACACAACCTCCAGGATTCATTGACTTTGAAAAACCGGATCATGTTTATAAACTTAAGAAAGCTTTATACGGTCTTAAACAAGCACCCACAACTTGGTATGATAGATTAAAAGCTTTTCTTATTAAACATGAATACAAAATGGGAATGGTAGATAACACACTTTTTACCAAGAAGAAAAGTTCAAACCTCGTCATCATTTAAATATATGTCGACGACATTATATTCGGCTCGACTTGTCAAGACATGTGTGATGAATTTGCCAAAATCATGCATGACGAGTTCGAGATGAGCATGATGGATGAACTCAACTTCTTCCGTGGGATTACAAAATTAAAAACAAATGGAAGATGGTATTTTCTTATTCAATCTTAAATTATTAAAGAAATGCTTAAGAAATTTGGCTTAGAAGATTCTAAACCAATGAAAACCCCCATGTCCTCCGATACTAAACTCACGAAAGATGAAGAGTGTGAGTCGGTAGATAGTACCAAGTATCGAGGCATGATAGGTAGTTTATTATACCTAATTGCATGTAGGCCCGATATCATGTTTAGTGTTTGCCTTTGTGCCCACTTTCAAGAGGCTCCTAAAACCTCTCATCTTGAAGCGGTTTAACGTATCTTCTGATACATTAAAGGCACTACGCACTTAGGATTATGGTATCCTAAAGGGACTAGCATAGAAACAGTAGTATATGCCGACTCTGATCATGCGGGAGATTATGTGAACAGAAAGAGCACTAGCTGTATTTTCATGTTCGTGGGATGTTGTTTGACATCTTGGTTCTTGAAGAAACAAACCGCTCTTGCTATATCCACTACCGAAGCCCAATACGTAAGCGCCGGAAAGGCATGTCAACAAGCACTATGTATGAAACAAGCTCTTATCGACTACGATGTTCGACTCGATGACTTCCCGATCATGTGCGACAATAAAGGCGCGATTGATCTTAGCAAAAACCCTGTGCAACACTCTTGAACCAAACATATTGAAATTCATCACCACTTTCTTCGTGATAATGTTCAGAAAGGACATATCTCAATCGAAAAATTGTCGTTCGTCGACAATATCGCCGACATTCTTACAAACTCCTTAAACGTGAATCGTTTAATTATATTCGTCTTGGTTTAGGAATGATGGAACACATTTCATAAATCGTGTTAGTCCGCTTCTCTTTCTTCTAGTCTTAATTCTAGTTCGAGTTCCATTCTGTGTCGTGACAATTTAACAACTTCATCTGAAGCTTGTTAAATATTTTTAATTCGCGAAATGCAAATTAATTAATCACTCTTCCTCGTAAATTCATGTCAAAATTTAAAAGTCCAAAAATCTATAATACAGGCGGCCCCCATATCTCAGTCGGCCCTAAACCTTTTTCAGGCGGCCCCCTGATCGATATGGGACCACCACCAGCAAACCTCAAATATAACAAAAAAAATTCAAACCACGAAAAGAAACACTCCCCTTCGTGCTGCAAGTGACGAAAACACACAATAACCCACCCAAAACTCAAATCCAACCATTAAAACATCAATTGAAGATCAAATCAACACTAATAATCAATCCTAACATCACAAAGATCATCAATTGTAAGTCATTTCATCTATTTTCTTTTAATTTAAGTCTAGGGTTCATCATGAACATCAAAAATCAAAATTGGGGATTTTTCATTTTTTTCTAATTTTGTTCAATTAGAACTACTAGGATACAATGTACAACTAATATGCTTCCCGTAGACATAGGATTTGCATACATTGATGAGATTGTCGAAAAATTATTTTTGAACTAAAACCCCAATTTTATTTTTCAAATCACTCACGTTAGGAACATAATAAAATTTGTTGTTATGCATTGTCAATACAACCTAAAAACGTTTTCAAACACATGCATAATGATCTCATGAACAAATTTCGAGATACATAATTCATATGTATTTTTCGACTTGTTTGGATGAGCAAAATCAAATTAAGGAGCGTTTGGGTTAACTCTAAGGATTTTATTTATAGGTCGAGTTAATCATTGCTCCACATTTGTTGCATATAGGCACACACTAGGCACTAACTCAAAACATAAAAACAAGTTATCGTAAGATCGATCCCTTGGTGCCCCGAACAAGGGGGAGCTTACATCAAGGGGGTCTTTAATCGTCGATTTCTTTCTCTCTACTGCGACTCGACGATCAACCTTCTTGGATTTGACAAAAAGGGGGAGAAATAGAATTAAACTCATTAATAATTTATAAACTTCTACTTTTATACTAAATGAGTTTATGTTTTGTCATCATCAAAAAGGGAGAGATTTTTAATACAAATAATGTCTAAAAACATTATTTATATTTCTCGACCTCTCAATGTATTGATAATAACAAAATGTAAAAACGTTTAAGATAAAATCATAAAATTCTAATCATAAAATTCTATTTCTAAGATTAATCACTTAGGCTATGAATAAACAAATCATTAAACATGATTAGTGATCAAGAAAATATTTTTTCTTAAACCTTACATTTCTACAAAAGTGTTTTTATAAAAATATAAAAACAAAATATTTATTCATAAAAGAAATGTTTTATTAAAACATTAAATTTGAAATCAGATTTTTCCCCCCAAAATGGAAGGTTCCAAAACAGATAACACATTCCCCACAAAAAGAGGAGCGTACTCTACGGTGACCTCCTTATAGGCCTGGCGGCCCCCTTATATATTAGGGACCGCCGCCAGCATAACGACTCTTTTTTGTCTTCTATAGATACTGGGCCACTCCATCTGAAAAAAAAAGAACCTCTGGCCACGAATTTTCTCAGATATACTTTTCTCTCTTCTTTCTTTCTTTCTAAAACACATATCTTGATCACTAACATACCTTGATTTTGTTTCAAGTGATTAATTCTTTCTTCCTCCCTTCTTCTTCTAATCAAGTGCAAGAGAAGAACAATCGTATTCTTCTACATACGAATTGTTATCAAGTGATCTCTCTCTTCCTCCTCAAGATCACAAATCTTCATTATATTTACTTTGTGTTGTTGTGTAAATTGGATTGTGTGTAGATCCAATAGTGTAAATTGTGTATTGGTGTGATTTGGATTGTGTGCCAATCCAAGGGTATATATCTTGTGAGTGTATAAAGACTTAGTGAAGTCTTAGATTAGTTCTAGCTAAGATTAGGACTCGACATCTAGCTTAGTGTCGGAAAAGAAAGTAAGCGACGTGTAAACGGTTTTCTCCGCCTAAAGGAAGCTTGTTGACATAGTGAAATCTCAAGTGGAGTACTCGGGGAGTGGAGTAGGAACGAAGAGGTGCTTCGTAGCCGAACCACTATAAATCTTGGTGTCTTGGTTTGATCGTTTCTTTCTCTATCTCTCTATATTGTTATTGTTTACTTAGTTCATTACATTATATAGTTTAATTGTGATTCATATTGTTGATTGATTGATATACAACTCGAATCAAACAATTTTCTAAGCAAAGTTTTAAAACGGACAATTAACCGGTAAACTATTCAACCCCCCACTTCTAGTTTCCTACACCAACATCAGTCATAAACCCTAACCCGCCATCATTTTCACGAATTCTTTTGGATTTTAAACCTTGGCTTCATCCATTTGGTTTTTACAATTCGAAAATTACTGTTTTTTAAGGTAAATTTTTAATGTGATTATGTATATGAGTTGTAAGTTTAGTTGCATATTAGTTAAAAAAGTTGAAGCTTTCTTAAGATCTTGAATCAATTTGAGATAAAAGTGTGGTTATGGTCTTGGCACACTGCTACAACAAACAAACCAAATCATATAAATAAAATTGATACAAAGGTTAGAATGAGTATAGGTTGAGTAGTTAGTTTTTATATTTTGGGATTTGTTCATGTAATGTAAATGTAATATAATGTGTTAATTTGAGTAGTTAGGGATCTTTATATAAATTTTTGTGGGTTTTCTTATATATGGGTGATTTATTTCATTTGTGTTTCTTTGTGCAGCCCGTAAAATTTTTATGGATATCCGAGTGTTGATGATAGGATGGATGTGGAGGTTTTGGTTGCCGTTCAAGCAAGCGAGTAGTAAACTTTGAGCTTAATTGATATAGACAGTAGCAATGTGGTTGATGTATCAATTCGTTTCGCAACTTATAGGGCCTTGATTAATACTACACTGCACTTCTCTTCATATTTTTTTGATAGGCTGAAATATGCATACCCGCTGAATTATGTGCTCCTTCTCCAATATGTATACCAGCCTCTCTGTTTGTTTTACATCAGTAGAAAGTTGCAAGTGTTAAATATTGTTGCAGCCACAGTGCACGCAGACTACACAAGGGCTTGGGGCTTTATGCCAGCACGTTTAGTGACATTCAACACTTACGTGCAAAAATAAGGTTAAATATGATTTGTTTTATGCTCTGTTTGGCATCATTGCTGCATTATCTTACCTTTTCCGTAAATAAGGTGACTGCATTTTGAATCCATTTTACAAGAATGATCATGAAGAGATTGAAGTTGATATATTTTTCAAACTTTTACTGTGCATATGCAGAGGTTGCAAAGAGAAGGGCTAATGATTTTTCTTTGTAATTTGGCAGGGATGAAGAGAAGTTCTTACAAAAGTCTATAAAATGGATTAGCTATGCACTATTATAAGTATAATAAATTAATAAGTTTTGTATATGTATCAGTGTTGCAAAACAAGGTCTACAAGCCCGATTAATCGCCGATTAGGCGCTACAAGGTCTCCGACCTTGCCGATTTATGTAACAGGGTCAAACAAATTGGTCAACCGTGGTCAACGACGATCAACGATGGTCAACGGTGGTCAAACTTGCTAGATGTACCTAACACTCACCGTAAACTTGTTTTGATCACTTATATTAAGTGTTTAAATCTATTACAAATTGTTTTTAGAAGAAATCTTGCCAATAATACCTAAAACTCGCCGAAAATACACAAAACTTGTCGAAAATACCCAAATTTTGCCAGAAATGCCAATCCGATTAATCCCGCCTAGACCGATTACAAGCTACAAGGTGGTCGACCGTCCGGCTAACGATTCACGATTTTTACAACCTTGATATGTATACATTTTTCAATAGCATAACGAGTGACCTTAACAGAAGTTGTTTTACTTTTTATGAAGGTATTCCGCCTAAATAAGAGCTACTCTGGGCTATTGCTTATAAATTAAAAGTTTGCGTCTTTTAGGTTGGCTTTCTTTATTGTTGCAGATTTTGTAGTCTTTATACCATTTGGGTTATAAGACAAAGAAGCTGACAGTGCAAGACTCACCTAAGGTAAATACTGATTTGACTAAACCGTCATACAAATGAATATGTTATTTTTAAATATGGGTAAATTAATTAGGATCACATGAATGTATCCCTGCTCAAGGATGTTAACTGATCGAGTTGCTGATTTAGAAGAGCTATCATGGCCGAGCTGGATTACATGCCGAGTAAATTGGAGAAGGAGCGCATAATTGGAGAAGGAGCACATAATTTAGAAGAGCTATCATGATCGAGTTGCTGATTTAGAAGAGCTATCATGGCCGAGCTGGATTACATGCCGAGTAAATTGGAGAAGGAGCGCATAATTGGAGAAGGAGCACATAATTTAGAAGAGCTATCATGATCGAGTTGCTGATTTAGAAGAGCTATCATGGCCAAGCTATCATCAAATGGTCATTCCTCACCCTCTTTACTGCTGTAAATTGGAAAATTGCATACAAGATGATGCACCTGATCCCCATTGTAAGTAGCATATTTCATGTCTACGTCTCTTTTTATTTATAGTTCAATGCCATGGCCTTAATTTTATATTAGATGTAGTGTGTAATTTTACTACTCATAAATAAGCTGTATGAAAATAAGTCGCTAGATTGCTATGGGAATGATACATGTCGGCATACTATAGACTAAAAAATGGCAACCGTGTTTGTGTGGAAGTTAATTTCTAATCACATATGCATGTGTTGTATACTAGGGAATATATAGTTGGTTATTATACTAAGAACAATACAGTGAACAAATGTTACTCTAAAGTTTACTTGAGAAAGGTTATATGCTCGAATTGAGTGTTATAGATAATACATTGCCTTGAAGGTTTTGTTTGTCCCTCATGGTTTTTTAAGGTTTCAAAAATACATTGGCTCAGCGATACTTGCATCCCGTTTGGATAGTCTGGTGAACCAAACCAAGGAGGACATTTTTGTTATAAAAATGAGGAATGTAGAAGGGAATGAAAACTAAGAAAACGCAAATCAGTGCTTAAATGAATCTGCAAAAAGTTGACAATTCAATCTCACATATGTTGATACTGATATTCATCAGGAAAAGGCAATGCAGAGACACCACTTTTTATTAAAAAGCGGATTTGATGTACTATTTATTCCCCAAATTCGTGTCCTGATCATAAAACAATTGAGTTCGCCAATTCCAAGTTACATTATAACAAGCAGTGTTGTAAAAAGCGGGCTAGGCGGCCGCCTATACCTTTGTTGAATTTCTAACTATTTGACCCGTTAAAAGATAAAGATAACCTGCTATACATATCCTAATCAAGAAGAAGAATTATTCACCAAGAAGATGGATAGAACCAGTGGAGACACCTTCAACGCCATCAATAAAAATGGTAGGCAAAAAAGTGTTGAAGAGGACTTTGCAATTAGAGCTTTTCGAGCTGGCCCACTGTGCCAAACACTAAAAAAACTGCAACTAGAGCTGATACATCACTGTTATGGTAAAAGGGACGGAACAAGCTAATATTAAGTATACAAATCGTAGTTATACACTCTTGACTCTACTAATCTTTTTAAGTGGTAACCAAATGCCACTTTGTAACAGATGCATACATGTTACAAACATTTGAAAGAGTTGATGGTGACATGTATCAAGTTTTTCTTCTCTCAATTTAGTCAATTCATATTCTGTTTTGAAGCATCAAACTGAATTTTATTCATTTTCATAACTTGCCTTATATTTGCCAAATTCAACAAACAAACCAAAGTGCATGGAAATAGTCCATTTCTAATGCACTATGTTGGGCTAACATATATGAAGTTGCATACCAAAATTATTAGCATGCATACTTAATTACTTACTATATAAAAAAGAAATATAAATTTTTTTCAAGTCAGGTAAATATTATGATTTTCAAAGGTAATTTTTTTATATTTTTTAACTCATGTTGTTAATATGTGTAGTACTGTAGTTAAAATTTGCGAGGATTGAGGACATAAACCTAAAATAAATAGAATATTTTTTTTTGAATGAATGCCTTACATATGAGATAGCATATGTATTTATACTAAATACATAGCTTTGACAATAAACAACCTAATCAAAACCCTAAACCTAATTGACCACAAGCCCATAATCGGGCTTGGGCCAATGACTCGTCTAACAAATTATAAAGCCGGAAAATAATACTTCTTTCGTATCAAAATGATTACCCTCGACAAAAAATATACAGCTAAAAAACCATAATTATTGCAACTTTTTTTCTCTTATTGTTACTAGAACGATAATTTTATTTTTCACTAGTTAATTAATATATTTTTAAAAAATTATAAAAATAATTTCAAGTAATGATAATACAGTAAACTCGATCAAATCTTTTTATATAATTGTTAGCCTTAATTATATTAAGTCAAACAAGAATGTTATCGGTCTTAGAAAGTCAAACTAGGTCTTGAATTGTAATAGGC
>BQNB010082072.1:0-29438 GCA_026074375.1 Tanacetum coccineum | reverse complement strand
GATTATACAATAGGAATGGTAGATAACACACTCTTTACTAAGAAAAAGGACTCTAACATCATCATTGTCTAAATATATGTCGATGACATTATATTTGGATCAACTTGTCAAGAGATGTGCGATGATTTTGCCAAGATCATTCATGATGAGTTTGAAATGAGTATGATGGGGGAACTTAACTTCTTCTTAGAACTACAAATAAAACAATTAGAAGATGGTATATTTTTTAACCAATCAAAATACATAAAAGAAATGCTTAAAAAAATTTGGATGAGAAGACTCTAAGCCAATGAAAAATCCTATGTCTACGGAAACAAAACTCACAAAAGATGAAGAAGGTGAGTCCGTAGATAATACCAAGTATAGAGGTATGATAGGTAGTTTACTATACTTAACGGCAAGTAGGCCCGATATCATGTTTAGTGTTTGCCTTTGTGCACGCTTCCAAGAGGATCCTAAAACCTCTCACCTTGAAGCGGTTAAACGTATCTTTTGATACGTTAAAGGCACTACGTACTTAGGATTATGGTATCCTAGGGGGTGTGGCATAAAAACCATAGTATATGCGGACTCTAATCATGCGAGAGATTATGCGGACTGAAAAAGAACTAACGGTATTTGCACGTTTATGGGATGTTGTTTAACATCTTGGTTTTCGAAGAAGCAAACCACTCTTGCTATTTCCACTACCGAAGCCGAATATGTAAGCGCCAGAAAGGCATGTCAACAAGCACTATGGATGAAACAAGCTCTCGTAGATTATGGCATTAGGTTAGATGACATTCCTATAATGTGTGATAACAAGGGGGCTATAGACTTAAGTGAAAATCCCGTACAACACTCTTGTACAAAACACATTGAGATTCGTCACCATTTCCTTCGTAACATTGTTCAAAAAGGAGATATTTCCATTGAAAAGGTTTCATCATAAGATAACATTGCCGATATTCTAATTAAACCCCTTAAACGTGAGCCCTTCAATTACTTACGTCTAGGTCTAGGAATGATGGAACAAATTGATTAAATACTTATTAAGTAGTTTCATTACTAAAAATTATTGATAAGTGAAGATAACAAGTAATCTTTGAATATTCAAGCAAGAACTAGAGAAAGAAAGTAGAAGGAAGGATGTATTTTTTAGAAAGAGAAAGTAACTAATAAGAAATGTATTAAGATGAAAATGAAAATACAACCAACCAACCAACACCCTCTCCAAGGCATGTAGAGGGTATTTATACTTCAAGGTGGCCGGCCATGGGCCTTATGAGGCTTTCTATGGGCCTTTGGGCCATATTAGAATACGTAACATTAACTTAACTAACTACGGGCTTTGACTAGTAAATATTGGAAGTGACCGAGACTTTTCTTGTTCCTAACAATCTCCCTCTAAGGGAGGTCATTCCAATTTACAAAAATATAATCCTAGCATACTATGCTTTGTCTTTAGTCTTCAGCTTGTAGACTTCATATCTTTCTTTAACATCATCTTATGAATATGTTGTAGTCTCTTTTGACTTTAGGCACGAGCTTGTTCCTTTATCTTGACTTGTATGTGAAAGAGTGATCTTGAATACCTTAAGATCATCAACCAAGCATAATCTTATTTTGCCATATTGTAACTTTTCCATCTTGTAAACTTGTGACTTCTGCACCGACATACTCATACCTTTCTTGATTTGTTGACTTGAAAAGCTTTAATGTTGCATCTTTCTTGAAATTCTTTAACTTTAACACTTCGTCACTTCAAGAAAGATGTTCGATATCAGAGTGACGGAAACTTCTTTAAAATTCGTTGACTTTAATACTTCGTCACTTCAAGAAAGACGTACGGTATCAGAGTAGCGGAAGTCATAAAAACATTACTAAAGCTTTTCATGATATTTATGTTTTGTGTCGGGTATGAGCATGTGGCTATGAATCATGTCTCATTGGGAATCAGCTACACCAATCGTTGGGAGTACCTGCAGGTTTAGGTTAGTGATAATCAACAGATATGGACGAAAGTGTCTTTGTCACTTCGTCGAATACGGTTGCAATAACCACGGTTCCTCGTTAATCAGTATAGATACTGCCTGTGATTAGGTATAATTCCGAAGAATCTCCTTGATAGGGTTTCGCAACTGCACTAGCCATTCTTATTACCGGAGCGTCTCAAAGCAGACAACACGGTATGAGTGAACCAGCAAGACGAAGTCTTACCGATTGAATAGAAAAATCGATTTGAAAATCAACCGACATGTCACTTTGCTAAAGTGGTTTTGTAACACATCGAGAGTGTTAATCATTTCAAAATTTATCATCAATCGTCAATTCATAACCTGGAACAAGTTTGATTCTTATAAAATTGCACTATCGTTTCTTTCTGGTTGTCACAAGTTTGATTCACAGAGAATCGCACAAGTCACCTACCATGAGCTTGTTTGATGTTGACTCAAGCAGGATTTCCATCTTCACTGTGAATTATATCACTCGGATGTTCTGGCAAAATCACAAGGATAATGCGTAGGACTCTTAGTATATTTCTCGTTATTCACATTATGTGAGATAGCAAGCATAATTTGACAAGTGTCCTAATGAGATTTATGGATGATCTCTTTTGGCTCTAGAATCAATAGTGCACCTTGATTTTAGTGATCGAAGGCTGGAGCGAATTGTCACCTTTTCAATATCAATTAACTCGGAGTGAGAAAGTCAATAGAAATACGTGTAATCTCTGTGAGAAATGAAACAAGAGTCTGTTAAGAGACCTTGAGTGGCTAGGGAGGGTTGTACTTAGCGTCACTGGGTCCATGACTGTCTTCAATGTCAGACAACACCCTAGTGTTTCCGACAGTTTATGTTATTGACCCGGTTTCTGTCTAATGTATTGAGTGCTTCTTTCTTTTCCCAACCCTTTATAATTACATTTCATTTTCATTCTTCAAACCCTTCAACGCTTAACCGAGACTTCATAACTAACACCTTATTTTTGGTTATTCATGCTTGCTCCATCTCAGTCGGACACTTTTATCCCTCAACATACCCACTTTTTCTCATTTGTATCATACCTAAGGACTTCTACACTAACTAGTGGATATTCCTGGGTAGATCCCTCCGGTTCTGGCTGGATCATGGGATTTGAGTACCTAAGCCTAACCGCCTTATAACTCCATAAATTTAAGTACATGGTCGGTCTTTTGGGTATTTCATCACAATCCTTCCAAAATCATTGAAAAATTTCAATCAAAGTGTTTGATATAAATATCAAAAGATTTACACTTTGAGAGTTTTTCATTATCACTAAAAGCTCCCCCTTAACATGTGCATCGTAATCGTAGTACATGCTAAGTGTGGAGTGCATTGAGTCCATTTTATATGATCACATTTCAATACAAATTAGGTTCAGTTTAATCACATTTTCTCCCCTTATCCAAAATGTTAATCCCTTGATATTTTGGATATCAATTGATTAAACGTACGGGGACAAAATGTTACATAATATCGAACAGGAACATTTTAATGCTCCCCCTCAATTTTTGAGGGTTTATAAGACAGTGCTGAGTACAATAATTTGAATTTTTTTGAATTTACTAAGAAATTCTTGAAAATTTTATACTCGAGCACTCCTTAATGTCACCTTAATATCTACACTACATATATACAAATTTCACAAGTTAATTATTATGTACAAGGTTTGACCTGATTATGATGAGGACATCATATGATACATCATATGGTCCTTTACAGCAGTCGCAAGTCACCCTCGTACGGTCTCCCACCAATAAATTTTTCCAAACTTCTCATTATCCTCCATGACTTGAGCTGTTTGTCGATCGCTTGGATCATAGCTTTTGCTCGTTCCCTATCACTCTGTCTCCATATTGTCTTTGGTAGATATTCCATCCTAATCCCTTCAGACAATTATTAAGAGCAGTTCGAACATCATCGAGTGTACCGTCACTAAATTTGTAGAGTTCATCAATAAGCATCAATTTGTTCTTCTTGTCTTTGTTCTGATAATGAGCCTCCTGATGGAATATGCTGTATAGGCATCCCTGCATTTGAGATCAGATCTATACGTATCTGGCTTTGTGATGTTGAGCTTCTTTTGGTAACTTTCGACACCTAATTGAAGATCTTCAACAAGCCTTTGGATGACGATACTTCTTGTAAACATTCTCAGAGAGACACCAAAAGTGAGACATCTAAGCATTAAGATTTACCAAGCTTTCCTTCAACACGAAGAATCAGCATGTGATTCGATATCTTAAAGGCAAAGCATATAAAAGTCTCATTCCTTGAATGTATAAAGCTTGTCATCATCTCTATGAACGGTGATCCAATCCAAATGTTTGTAACCATGCCATTCCACAATTTTGAAGCTTTGTGACAGCAAAATGATTCTACGTTAGAGTAACATCATGAGCCAATTCCCTGTTAGCAGCAAATCAATAGAATTGTTGACGTTTGCGTCCCCAATGAGAAATTTCCCATAGTGCATGCTTGCATTAGTGACCGGACACTTCACTCTAGATTGTGTTGGGGACTAAATCTTTAATCCATTTAATATGACCATAATCTGCAAGCTTGGTCCTTTATGACGGAAGTTCCTAAGTACGGCTGGAGATACTTTACAGTAGAATATTATAGGATATTCTTGATTGGCATTACCTATACGAGATTGATGTGTGGTCGCATCTTTAGGAACCAAATGGCTAAAGTTCTCTAAAATTCTCATGAATAAGGATATGTTCACGACTGAAATGAACATAATGGCAAGAATCTATTATTGCATAAATATGATATGTGTGATACTCATTATCTTGATTTACTATACAAGTGGCTAGTTCAAGACTTATGTTCACTATCCACAAAGTAGATCTGATAAGTACTCACTATGATAGGTTCAAGTCCAAAAGACACCTAATCTGATGCATGTCATATTACATTTGATGGATATAGAATAATAAGTAACTTTGTATTATCTTATTTTCTATTCAAATGTGGGGTATTATTGGTGTTTGAATAGAAAATGTGGGGTATTGTTGGAACATATAAAGTAAAATTTGAAATTAGCGACAGTTTTTCTGTCACAAAACCGTTGCTAATGAACGTTACAATTGTAAAGATGCACTGAATCGTTTTTTCTGGCGATTACTAACGTTAAAAGGGTGTCACTGTGTTAAGCATCGCGACTGTTCTGATAATATCAGTTAGCGACAGTTTTTTCTGTCGCTAAGTCGTCGCTAAAGCGTCACTAATTGCATCCTTTTGTGAACCAATGTGACCATTTGAAGAGGCACGAGTTACCCTATAAATAGGGACATCATTCCAACGTTTTTCTCATCAAAAACACAGAAATACTCTCCAAATCCATCATAAAGCAAATTAGATTCGATAGATTCAAGTTTATCTTGAATTGATTGTTGTATCCTCAAAACAGTCGCACCAATTCGGGCGAAATTCTGTTTTAGGACACTGCTAATTGCAGGCCTCAATCACGTTATTGTAATCTTTTGATTACTGTGTTATACACTTCGTATTACGATTTGTAAATTCCTAACAGTCTAAAACAGAATTTTCAAGATGGATCAAGCCATACTGAAATCTCATGTTGAAAAACCCGAAAAGTTCAAAGGGTCTGATTTTCGTCGTTGGTAGCAAAAGATGTTGTTTTACTTAACATCATTGCATGTGTCATATGTTCTTACGGATTCTGAACCAGTAGATCCGTATATGGTGGATGGAGAGAAATGTTATACTGAGCACAATATAGGCCAGAATATGAACGGGCGGCCTGCATATTATATATCTTACATGATATTAATTGCAGAGATTATATTTTGAATGCTTTGGATGATTCCCTGTTTGAAATTATTCACCCTTGCTAAATGCCAAGGGTTTATTTGTGTAGGGACTCCCAGTTATCTTTTATATATATATAGAATGAGGAGAAGGGAAGCAAATGAAGTATTTTCTAGTGAGTGAAGGTAAGAAATAAGATATTGCATTAGTGTGTGAAATATACAACCAACCTCAACCTCTCCTACTCAGCATGTGAGTGTATATATAAATACAAGGGGAGGATGAGCCTTGATTAATGGACTTATCCATGGGCCTTGGTCTAACTACCTAAGTAAGTTTCCAAATATTAACTTGACGAGCTAACTGCGATATCTTATGTAGTGACGAGACTTTTCTAGGAATTTCGTATTCCTAATAATCTTTCTCTAAAGGGGGGGGGGCACTTTATGTTACAAAAACTTAAACCTAGCATACTATGCTGAGTCTTCATTCTTGTGCTCGTAGACTTGAATTTCTTTCTTTTCTTCTTCTCGTGAATATGTTGTAGTGACCTTGACTTTTAGGCTAGAGCACATTCCTTTGACTTTAACTTGTATGTGATCCTTGAGCTTCTGAGAATCATATCCAATCTAAATCTTTATTCGTATCTTATGATCTTTTGCCTCTGTGAAACTGTGACTTCTGGACCGACATGCTCATACCTTTCTTGATATGTTATCTTGAAAAGCTTTAATATTGCATCTTTCTTGAGTTTCTTTAACTATAATACTTTGTCACTTTGAGAAAGACGTTCGGTATTAGAGTGACGAAAACTTCTTTGAAGTTCTTTGACTTTAATACTTTGTTACTTCAAGAAAGACGTACGGTCTCACAGAGTAGCGGAAGTCTTGAAACATGTACTTGAGCTTTCATGATGTCTTTATGTTTGTCGGTCGGGTATGAGCATGTGGCTATGAATCTTGTGAGTAAGCTAGAATCAGGTACATTCAACTCCATCTTTAGGTATCCTGCATTATAACTGGTAGCAATAGCGGGGGAGAAGATGGCTTAGTCATATCGCCCGTGTCTTGGTGGAGTAACCTTTAATCCGTGAGGATCGACCTGTGATCAGTAGATTCATTTTAATAAGAATCTCCTAGACTGGATTCTAGCTGATGTTTAGAATCTTTCTAACACATATGCATAACAGATTCATCAAAACTCAGCATGTTCTCATTTCCGGATACGTTCCAAAGCAGACTATCGATAAGAGCTGTACAGTGCGTTACTGTCTCACGATTGATATAGAAAAATCAATTGAAATATCAATCAGGTGTTAACTTGCTAAAGTGGTTTTGTGACACATCGTAGAGTTTTGAGCATTCAAAATTATTAATCGTCGTATCTAAATGGACAAGTTTAATTCTTATAGTTATCGCAAACGTTGTTAGCTTTCCAGTTGTCAAAGTTTGATTCATAGAAATCGACCACAAGTCACCTACCATGAGCATGTTTTGATGTTGGCTCAAGCAGGTTTCCATCTTCACTGTGATACTGAAGTATCACTCAGATGTTCTTGGCAAAATCACAAGGATAATGTGAGGGACTTTAAGATCTATTCTGGTTATTCTACATTGTGTGACTTAGCAAGTATTATTTTGACATGTGTCTAATTGTGATTTATGGATGATTCTTGGATCCTAGACTCAATGTCACTTTGCGTTTTAGTAATCTGAAGGCTGGAGCAGACTGACACTCTTTTCATATACCAACTAATCGAGTGAGAAGTGTGATAAGAAAAATGCATGTAATCTCCATGAGAAATGAAATAGAAATCTTTTGAGAGATTCTGAGTGGCTAGGGAGGGTTGTGCATTGCATCACTGGGTCCATGATGTCCGTCTTCAATGTCAGCAATCATCTTTGTGATTCTTGACAGCAGATGTATTGACTCGGTTTCTGCCTAAGTGTAAGGAGGGCTTCTTTCTTTTCACCCTTTATCTTAACTTTTCTTTTCTTTTTAATTCTTCAACCCCTTCAGCGCTTACCGAGACTTCATAACTAGTACCTTGTTGGGCTTGTTCCAGTACTAGCTCCATCTCAGTCGACACTTTTCCCTTATTCTCACTTTTACTCTTTTTTTCATACCTAAGGACTACTACACTATCTAGTGGAATATCCTTGGGTAGATCCCTCCGGTTATGGCTGGATCATGGGAATGAATACCTAAACTTAACCACCTTGTAACTCCAATACAGTAAATTAAATGGTCGGTCTTTGGTACTTCCACATTTCTACCACACGTAACCATTTGCTCCCCATTTATATGTGCATCGATTAATCAAAAGAATTTAGCACATATATGGGATAGCGTTCACTTAAGATCTTGAAAATTACATCTTTAGCCATATATTTTAATCACATTTTCTCCCCTTATCAAAAATATTAAATCTCTTGATATTTTGGATATCAATTGATTCAAATATAACTGCTTTCAGGGAAAAAATGTCTAATTATTAACAAGCCGCATTAGGAACATTTTTTATGCTCCCTCTCAAATTATGAGGGTATTATATGATGTTTGAGTATGTTAATTTGAAATTTTTTAAATCTACTAAGAAATTCTTGAAAATTCATACTCAAACACTATATATGCCCAATTTTTAAGTCTACACTACACATTTATATATTCACAAGATTATTATGTACGAGGTTTGACCTGAATGTTGAGAACATCATATGATAGAATCATATGGTTCTTTGTAGCAGCCGTAGGTCTTCCTCGTAGTCTCTCTTAAGAAGTTGTCTTAGCTTCCCCCAAAATCAGCAATCCTTTTTTGAGTAGATTCAAAACTTTCTTGCAAGCCGCATCAAGCAGTCTTAATGTATAAAGCCCAGATATTCGGAGCACACAATTAACTCTTTCAAGAATTTGATACCGCAACACCAAAGTCAATTAAGTCCCGGATGTCTGTATATCTCCTTATACGATAGTGATGATATAAATTGTAACACCAAAGTCAACTAAGTCCCGGATGTCATAATAATTCCCTCTTAAGTAGTCGAAATAAAAACACCTAAGTCAACTAAGTCCCAAATGTACTCATTTCTTTCTGCAAAATACTGACTATCTTAAGGAATCATCATACTTATCAAACTTATGTGTACCTCTTTTATCAAATATTTCTACTCCTTTTAAAAATAAGCCTAGAGATTAACCGTTTGAGGAAGCATTTATTAAATCAGTAACCAATCTTCTCATGCTTAGAGTAAATCTTCTTACAACACTTCCCCTTAGTATCTTAAATGATGCATACTTGAAATTAACAAGATATCTCCACCCCCATGTAGTTGAAATAGTGCACCCGAAAGTAACAAGTTAAAACACTCGTTTTTTTTCTGGCATAGGTTATGTCATTTGTCTTCCCGGTAATGGAACTAAAATGGAATTAGGTGTATGATTTCTATCTCGTGTAAAATCATTATCTTTCTTGTATATCTATTCCTCCCCCTCTGTTTCGATACTCGAAATCTGCAAAAACCTAAGTTCCCATTATATACTTGAGATCATGTTTTTAAAGAATTGATAAGCTTAATTCTATTTCGTGAGAATCAACTAAGTCTTATTGAAATAAGTCCCTAAAAGTTGGAAACATATGTACATCACCAGCTTTGTAGTTATATAAATTAACTCCCCTTAAAAATGTTATCCGTCATTATCCAAAACATTATGTTTTATTCGGGAGTATTTGAAAGACCCTACCCGCCCCCCCCCCCTTTTAAAAGATTATTTGATGCATATTCTTCCCCCTCAAATGATGACCCATTTCTATTTAAAGAGTTGTTGTCATTGTTTGAGTGGTCGAATTGTCTTTTAAAATCCTTTTGTGATTACTGAAATAAACAAAAACACTGATTATTTGAAGTCAACTTTTTACATATTTAACAATTTATTGTTTTTCTCTTATTTTGACAAAAAATTGCACTACATACGTACATTATTTTGATATATAGGAAGCACATGTTGTATTGCAAAGTAAATAACAAGCCTTTGCATGTTTAAAGTAGACCATGGCCCCGAGAATAATTTCGTTTGAGAGGTCAAGTTTCCTTTTTGACGGTATTCTTGCCTTTAGATGAGGACGGGTTGCTATTGAAATAATAGCAAGCCATTTGGGCATGTTTTGACAACATTTGAACTTCTGCTCGATAATCTTCATTTACCGCCTCGTATCATTTATGGAATGAATTTCTTAAGACCGTTAAATGTTATCGGATTTCAGAGACATGCCATTATTACCTTTTTTATATCTTTCTCACTTTTTAATTTTTTTCTTTGTTTTAAAGATTTTATATTTTTATTATATTTTCGTTGTATAATGGTTTTTGAAAATGAAAAATCTTTTTGGTTTATGTTTTTAAGAGATATATCATATTACAGGATATTTGAATAGTTCCACCATTATTCCTTTAACTTCATCTGCCAAATTGTTTCAGAGTCTTCGGCGTGAAAAATTCTCATTCCCAGCTTGGTTGATAAGAAATTCAATTTCTTTCTATGCCATGGGCTTTTAGTGGAAGATGGTCCGTCAGCTGATACTCATTATTGACAAAGTAATGCTCCACTACTCCTTTCTTCAACTTGATCTTTTATGATGTTGAATCTGTGTTATTATGTTTTGATCAAGAATGTGATACATTGTAGTGCGCATAGGCAATGGCGCTTTTGTTATCACATATTCATGGAATTTTGTTTAACCAGGCATAGTCGGTTAAGCTATGATCTAATCTATAGGACTTGAGCACAACAGAATGACCAGAAGCTATAAAGTTATCTTTAGTACTGGATATGCAGCGCTTTTTTGCCTTTGATGTCCAGCTAACAAAGCCTATTCTTCCCAATAATTGCATACATCAAAATGTACCTACGTTCGAGTATTTGGCAACCGCAAATCACATTTGCATAAGCTGTTAGAGCAATAGAAGAATCCTTTGGATACTAGAGTCCCCTATTAATGGTTCCTCTTAGGTATTTAAAGATTCTTTTTACAGCATGTAAGTGCTTTTCGTAGGTTTGGCTTGAATATCGGCACACATGCATACATCCAAATGTAAGGTTGGTCTACTAGCTAACAAGAAGGTGCCAATTCATTCCACGACTAGTGTGTAGGAGGATCCTCGACTTTACCTTTGTGTATCGTCATCCAGTTTGAATTTCTCTACCATGGGAGTATCCATAGGGTCACTAGATTCTATACCATATTTTCTCAAAGATTCTAAAGCATATTTAAACTGGTTTATAAAGATGCCTCTAGGACTTTGTAAAAATCTGTAGTCTTAGAAAAAATGATATTTTGCACCATATCGACATCCTTAATCTTTGAAATCATTATTTTTGAAAATTGATCACATTGTTCGGTGTTAGTAGAGCAAAAATAAATATTCATTAACATAGATTTGCTACCAGGAGACTATTTTTCCTTGTCTTCTGATGTAACCAATGTGGGTCCTCGGTTCCATTTAGAGAATTCTTGTGGAGAGTAGAACTTCGGACAATTGATGTACCACTCGCGTGGAGCTTGTTCAACCCCTAGAGAGCCTTCTTAAGCTTATACACCTGATTTGGATTTATTGACCACAACCGTTTCCAAGTTGGTGACTTAACTTCTTCCGCGATTAAATGCATTCAGAATGCCATCTTAACATCCATTTGGTAGACGATCATATTCTTGTGAGCAGCATATGCGAGGAAAATTCAGAAAAATCCTTATAGCCTCTAATCTTGCAACCGGAGCAAAAGACTCTTCAAGATCAATTCCCTCTTCTTGATGGTAACCAGGAGCCACTAACTGAGATTTGTTCTTTAAAATACCTCCCAGTTCATCTAGCTTCACTTTGTAGATCCACTTCAAAGTAGTAACCATAACTTTATCTGGTCGGGGTACGAGCTCCCATACTCCAAGGCGTTCGAACTCATTGAGCTCTTCTTGCATTGCTTTGATCCAACAGGATCGAGTCAAAGCATCTTTATACGTTTTGGGTTCAACAGCAGTGAGGAAAGCATCGTAGTAACAAAAAAGAGCTTGCTCATGTAATTGCAGCCTTGTGGAAACTGGTCGAGCGAGTTCACCGATTATATTTTCAAGTGGATGATCCTTAGTCCATTTGTTATTGTGTTCAGAAATTTTGTGATCGGGATGCACAATTGTATGAATAAGATCCGTTGAAGAAGATTGATCAGAAGAAACTTTTGGAATTGAGATACCAAAGTACGAATCATTACCCATATGTGCAAGTTCAATATCATGATTGTCTTCTTCAACATCGTTAGGAATGACGGGAGGTTGAGTTTCGAGTGTTGTTTGAGAGTTACTTGGTGATGGTTCATCTTGGTCAATATTTGTTGAAGAAGGTGAACCGGTTGATACAGCGGGAACTGGAGCAACTACTTCATGAATTAGAGCAACGACTTCAGAGGCTGGGTAATCAACACTGGGTGGAGGAGTGAGTAATTCATCAAACATCGGTTGAAACAAAATATCCCAATCTGTTCTTGATGGTGGTACAAACGGTGTTGAAGGAGGAGGGTTTGGCACGAGTCCTGAACTGATTGTTGCAGGAGTCATTTCATGAAGTGCGGGTCCTGAACTGCTGTGTTCAGAAGCCATCGCAGTCAGCTCATCAAAATCTACATGAATTGTCTCAATGATTCGTCTGGTACGTCGGTTGTAAATTCGAAATGCTTTCTTTGTGGGTGCATAGCCAATGAAAATACCAATATCAGCTTTTGGTTGTAACTTACCCAAGTTCTCACTATCATTTGTCGGATAGCAGAGTGCACCAAATACATGGAAAAATGATAAGTCGGGAGGTTTGTCATGTAAAAGCTCATATGGTGTTTTGCCGTGACGAAGACGTACGATGGAACGATTTTGGGTGTAACATGCGGTAGCAACTGCTTTTGCCCATAAGAATAACGGAGCTTTCGCATAAATCAACATTGTGCAGGCAACTTCAATTAGTGTACGATTACGTCTTTCAACGACACCATTTTGTTGTGGAGAGCGAGCAACAGATGTTTCATGAGAGATGCCAACCTTCTCATAATATTCACGAAAAGTTTGATTAACAAATTCAGTTCCATTATCTGTTCTGATTCTTCGGACAGGCACTTTAAGCCGCACTTGGATCATCTTAAGAAACTTGATTATGAAATCTGGCACTTCATCTTTTGACCTTAAGAACTTAACCCATGTGAATCGAGAGTAATCATCGACAATGACGAGGATGTACTTCTTTCCATTGACACTTGCGACACGCATTGGTCCATAAAGATCCATGTGTAAAAGATAGAGTTTTTCTTCGTTGGTGTCTTCATATTTAGGTTTGTGGGTTTTCTTCTTGCTTTTACCCATTGCATAAGCAGAACACAGATGGTCCTTTTCAAATTTAAGCTTAGGGAGACCTCGAACAAGACCGTGTCTAGCTAAATGGTTGATTGCACCAAAGTTCAGATGAGACAGACGTTAGTGCCATAGCCAGGACTTAGTCTTTGAGGCCTTTGACAAGAGACATATAGGAGAGGACGCCATCATATCTCCAAGAGAAAGAGTATACAGATTGTTGCCTCGAGATCCAGTCAGTAGATCAACACCTTCTAAATTACGAATGAAGCAGGTGTGTTGACGAAAAGCAACTTCAAGGTTCGAGTCACAAAACTACCCAACGGAGAATAAGTTGTATCCAAGTCCTTCCACGTAGTAAACCCTTGATATCTGACTCGCATAAACTTAACCCTCTTTATACATAGATAAATGTAAACAAATATAAATATATATTAAGGAATAAAATCTACGAAATCAATGAAACCGGAAGCAGTGTAGAGAGTCTCCGGGTCGTTATGTCCCAACGAGGCTAGAGATGGAAAATCGAAAGATTATTGATGATTGATGTTTGAATATGACAAGGATGTGATTATGGTTGGGCACTAGACCTAATTAGCAAAAGCACACAAAGATAAGCAAGGAAAATAAGCTAAAACAAGCATAAAAGCTAGAAATGAGAAAACACTAAAACTTTAAAAGCTAAAACACAAATAAGCTCAATTAAGCTTAAGACAGACAAATAAGCTAAACTAACTCTAAATAAGCAAATTCAGCATGCAATTAAGCTAAATTAAACAAGAGAAACACAGCAGTACTAACAACAGTACTAACAGTATTAACTACCAGTACTAACTTGGAGTTAGTACTGCTAGCTTTAAGTTAGTACTGTTAGTTTTAAGTTAGTACTGCTAGGCTAATAAAACACAAAGACACAAGAAATAAGCAAATAAGCTAAAACAGAAGTTTAACTACCCAAAATAAGCACTTAAACATAAGAATAAGCAACCAGAATAGACTATAATGATAAATAAGCTAGAAAACTAAAACTGATGAACTCTTAAAATTATTTTGAAAAGGAAAATAAGCTTAAATAAGCTTACTCCTAAAGACAGTAAAGGAAAATGGTTTAATTTACTCTAAAAAGCTAAGGAAATCTTAAATAAGCAGAAATAATAAGCTGATAAGCTAAAATGAACTACCAGTACTAACAGTACTAACTAACAGTACTAACTTGGAGTTAGTACTGGTAGCTTTAAGTTAGTACTGTCCAAAAGTGAACTAGCAGTACTAACTCTAAGTTAGTACTGCTAGTTGAAAATACCCCTTAAAAATTATTTTTCTTTCAAGCTAATTAAAAAAACTTAAAGTTAGTACTGCTAGTTGAAAATAACCCTGAAAGTTTCAAAAATCACATTGTTTCTTTTTATATTTTATTAATAAACAGATTATTAAAATAACAATTAAAACACTTATAAGCAAATTTCAATCAAGAATAAGCACTTAAATAAGCTGAAATGGCCTAGCAGTGTTAACTCAAAACTAACAGTTTTATCAAATGAACTAACAGTACTAAGTAAGAAAGTTACACAAATCACTTTTACACTAACAACTCAGCAAGATAAGCACTATAAGCAGTTCTGTAGTAAATAAGGAAAACAAGAAAAAGAGTGACTTACAATACCCTTGCTCAAAACAGGGTCAAACAATGAATCTACAAGCTCTAGCTTGTATAAAACAAGCTAGTAAGAGTCCATAAGCCCATCCAGAACTGGCTTATCATCCATAAAATAAGCTGTGGTATATTTGAGAGTGATTTGTGTGATTTTCTCTTGACTACTTAACTTTTTAAGTTTACTTAATTTAAGCAGCTTATAAACAAACTGTATTGAGAGCTTTTTGAACACAAAACAATATAATCAAGAAACTTAACACTTGGAATTGTAAATTGACTTAAAAATCTCAAATTTGCATTAAAACTTGAAAGTGTTACAAAGCTTGAAAGTAAAAGCTGTAAGTGACTGAAAATAAGCTAAGTTATATTTAAGATTAAAAACTAAAAACTAACACTAACTCTTTCTAAGGTTTACAAAAGAGCTCTATTTATAGCCGAAGTCTTCATCTCTTGGACTTGTAGCTTGTGCTTCTTTTGTGAGAGCAAAAACCAAGTGTGATTGTTGTGTGAGGTAATTCTAAAGCAAATCCCAGTCTTCAATTTCTTTTGAGCTTCTTTGGAATCAATCTCAGCCATCGAAAATACTTTGGGAAATGGTATTGATTACCAACATGGCTTTTATATAGCTGGGGGGAAATAGTAGGGTGGTTGAAATGATTTTGGCTAGGGTGTCGAGTGGATTTGCAGGAGGGAGGTATGGGAAGACACCCAAGTTGTACCTGGGTTTTTGATGGGGCGGGAAAGATGGCTTTATGGGTAAGTAGGCAGTTTTATCCCCTCAAGTTATATAACTTGAATGTAATCTCTGCCCGGTTTGCAACTTTGACCCATTGGCTTGTTATTTTATTAAGACTACTTGATCATGCAGTTTTAAAGTCCTTAAGTTGTATTTTCTTTATGTGGCCTTGACTTTGAATGACTTTGCCTTCAGGTATTAACTTGTCTTTTCATCCCGGCTGGTTTTGGGTTTGTTTTTGGCTTTCTTTTTGTTCCTTTTCTTGAATATCCATTTCCTGCATAATACAAATGCAAAACATACAAATACAATGTATTTTTGGTATGTTTTTAGTCTTTTAAGTCCGTTATTAATGGAGAATGGTATGTGTAATTAAGCACATATCAAAATCCCCCATACTAAGGT
This sequence comes from Tanacetum coccineum, assembly GCA_026074375.1. Lineage (NCBI taxonomy): Eukaryota > Viridiplantae > Streptophyta > Magnoliopsida > Asterales > Asteraceae > Tanacetum > Tanacetum coccineum. The sequence continues at coordinate 13,478 of BQNB010082072.1, read as the reverse complement.
ATTGCCGTGGACTCAACCAATGTTATGAAGTAAACATCAAGAAAACTAAGAATCTTGAACCCCCTCGACTAATAACCTCGAAAAGTAGCAAAGTGTTCGTCAAGGGAAACTAAAGAATCAATAGCTTTGACAAGTCCCGTTTTCACCAAATTTTTTATATGTACACTACTATCCCTAATATTTTTGGATTTTTTTTTCTTAACTACTTGTTTTGACTTCCTTTATTTATCAACATTGGGATCATAAAATGAGAAAACGTCCATCAGAATAATCAACGTACCTTTCGTGTCGGATAAATTCATACGTCCTGATTTTTCACTAGATCCAAACCAAGCAATTAAATAAGATCATTTGTCAATATAAGTCTAAATGTTAAGCACTCATACTTATGACTTGTGAACTTTTAAATCCCAACATGGATACATGATTTAAATGTGTGTACTCATTTCAACTCAACTATAGATTAACTTTTTTTCATAGTCGTAATTCAAGATGAATCAAGACTCAAAGCAACAACTTATTAGGACCTTGTAGCTTGATTTTTAAAGAACGAAAATTTTACTGTAAGAACTATTTGCAACAATCATTATCATCAGAAATCAAAAATTTCTTAAGCTAGAATGCGTTGCTTAGTTTGAAACACCACCTATGGCCTCGCTCCTTAGTAATATCACAAACCAACGACCGATGTTCGTTAGTTTGAAAACCACCAACCGTTGCTATCGCATGGAATCCCAACAACATTCCACCTGCTTCCTAATATGGGCTAAGGATAGGTGCTTATTTGAACCCTCACCTAGACCATCACTATCCTGACTGTTTCCTGGTGAGATATTCACAACACATCCTAATCCCTAGAAAGTAAAGATGTCTTAGTTTGAACCCCCACCTCGTGGTAGCGGAGGTGGGATATCACGACACAAAATTGGGACATCTTTTACTTGCTCCATATACTCAAATGTATGCTTGCCATTGGTATAATTTCAATATTTAATGCATTTTTGCATTCATATTTCATTCATGCTTCTTTGGCATTTTAACTTTTCAATTTACTAAGAACAGAGAAAACTCGTTTTAAAAAATCAAGTTACAAATTTTGATTAGGTGGATTAGAAGCTAATGGGAGAAAAAGCCACAAGTTACTCATATAAGTTTTAGAAGAATCTTGCTCAGCACATAAACTTATATTTAACTCTATCACTTCTTGTTCTTCACCTTATTAAAATTCGAAGCAATAGAATTCGTGAAAGCTTAGCCTACAAGCGGTCAGTTGAGGAACTAGCTAGGGCTCAACACGCCCGATCGAGTCAAAATTTATTCTCATTCTACCCATTGGGAAAGTCAAAACTGTGACAAAACACTTATTTTATTTTTGAAAATTTAAAATTTTTCCATTTTTTTGGTATTTTTGCAAAAATTTTGGTGGTAAAAACGGGATTACGTGACAACAACGGCTGCAGGCAAAAATCAAATCGAAGATCCCCCCCATACTAGAACTAAACATCGTCCTCGATGTTTTGAAAGGGGTACCTACGTAAATCTAAGGCCGTTTATAAAGTGTGCCAAAAGATAAAACGTTAGTCGATTAGATTTGGATACTGGATTCCCAAAATGAAGCTGAGGATGTGAAACTCTTGTGGATGAAAGACAAAACTGAGAGCACGAGAGTCTTCACAATCCGGGCAATCCTGGACAATTAACAACACAAACACGAAACACGGGTAATGGAAGAGGCGAGCCTCCACACAACAAGAAAACACTTGTTCATTTCTACACAATTCTACGATAAGCATGGGGTGCCTCCTACGAAGCACTTGTTTAAGGTCGTTATGCTTGACCCGTCCCCGAATTCAATGGTTCATGGGGAATGTGTGGAGATCTGGGACTACCAATTATGGTACGTCCCCTCCAAAGTAGTGCTTAATACGATGGCCATTCACTTTGAAGTTTGGCCCGGAGTTTGGGATAACTTGACGGTGCCGTACGGGAAAACTTGTGTAATAGTGAATGGTCCTGACCAGTGGGTTTTAAGCTTTCCTGAGAAAATCTTTAATCTAGAGTTAAAGAGGAGGACTCGATCACCGACGTTGAAAACGCGGTTCTTGATCTTGGAGTCGTGAATCCTCTTTGTCTTTTCTTTATAGATCAAAGAGTTCTCATAAGCTTCATCACGGAGCTCATTAAGTTCATTCAGCTGAACTTTCCTATGGTCACCAGCGGTTTTCAGGTCAAAGTTTGTATGTTTTAAGGCCCAGTAGGCCTTGTGTTCTAACTCAATCGGAAGATGACATGCCTTCCCGTACACCAACTTGTATGGAGTACACCCGATGGGTGTTTTGTAAGCTGTGCGGAAAGCCCAAAGTGCGTCATCTAATTTATCCGACCAAGAGGCACGATTTTCGCCCACGGTCCTTTCAAGAATTCGTTTCAAACCATGATTGGATACCTCAACTTGTCCACTTGTTTGTGGATGATACGCGGTGGAGAGACGATGAGTGACTCCATATTTAAGCATGACCTTTGCAAATTGGTCATTGCAAAAATGGGTTCCGCGATCACTTATGATTGCACGAGGGGCACCGAATCTGGCGAAGAGAGATTTAAGAAATTTGCAAACAACTCGGGCGTCATTGGTGGGGAGCGCTTTTGCTTCAACCCATTTTGATAAATAATCAACGGCCACGAGTATATATTTGTTCCCTCTTGAAGACGGGAACGGCCCCATAAAATCAATGCCCCACATGTCAAAGATTTCGCAAACTTGGATAGAGTTTTGTGGCATCTCATCACGTTGCGAAATTTTGCCTTGACGTTGACAAATGTCACATCGGGTGACATAGTCGTGGGCATCCTTGTAGATCGTGGGCCAATAGAAACCTGAATCGAAGATCTTTTTAGCGGTGTAATTGGCACCGTAGTGTCCCCCGGTGGGTCCACTGTGGCAAGCTTTTTTAGTCATTTAGGGTCATTTTTGGTGTTAACGGATATGTGTATTTTACACTTATCACTATACTTTCCAACTTAATAATTACCACAAGCCTTTTATAATTACATATGTCATATGTCTTATTTATATATTAAAGTCCATTAGTTCATATCTTGTCCAAATTTACCAAGTTAACAAGTTCCATAATGATACTTTTAATCACAGCTTTCTTAAGAAATCCTTAAAACCCTAATTTGTACATATACATGTTTACACTTAACCAACAAGTTACAACACTTATAACCCCATTATAACATGATATTATCAACCTAATATCATATGAAAAAGTGTACAAAAGCATAATCACAAGTAAAAATCCTTTTTACATATTTAAAAGTCCTAAATGGTGATTTTACTATATAGAACATCATATACATAAAAAAATCATGAAAATGAAAAGATAAAGGTTTTAGGTAACCTTAGTGATGAATGATGACAATGAAAAATATGTGCTAAACCCTTGTTTAGACTTTAAACCCAAGCTTGCACACTTGAAACCCTAGTTTTCCATTAGAAACCCTAATCTTCCTTTCTTGCTTCAATACTTGTAAATGGTTAACCAAGGCTTGCAAATACCTTAATATATCTTAGGAATGATGTGTGATGGCTTGTATAGGTTGAAGAAAAATTTGTATGGATTTGCTTGGAAGGGTGTTTGATGCCGTGGGCTATCAAGGAGAGAAAGGAGAGATAGTTGTGAATTTTTATCAAGGAAATGGCTTGTGTGTTTCTATCTTTAAAGGTGTAAGACTTATATGTACTAAGTGGTTACTAAAGTGTATAAAACAAAGACCAAAAGTCTTATGGTCAAGGAGGGGGGGCGTCACATTTGGTGAAATAGGGATGACTAGTGATATAAATCACTAGTCATGATAGAAGTCTTACCATCCCATGCTTGCACATTGCCTTGATTAATTTCTTGTGTCCTTATGTTCCCTAAGATGGATATGAGTTCATGGATTTAAGGGATGTGCTAGCTAGATATTTTCTTGATGTAAAAATGTATAAGTATTTCTTGAAATGTAGAAAGTGTAAGTTAAATGTGAAATGTAGATACATTACTTGCAATTTGATAGTCCTTGGTTATTTCTTGTATAAAATTCGGCCAAGTGGGCTAACATATGATGATATTTAGTAAATTTTGGGTATTGGGTATAAAAGTGGGTATTTGTTGAAGCGTAGAAAAGTTTTGGTGGTTCCAGGTATGCCTAAACGTATTTTATTGCGAAACGTAATAAATTTACGCAACCAATAAAAATAAATTGAACAATGTTAATAATTATCCTCAAAATAATTACTCAACCCTTGCTTGATGTAAACATTTAATTGTTTGATGCCCGTTTACATTGAACGCTAATTTTTAGCCTACGCGATTTAACTTAACGTTTTACGATTTAAAGCAAACGCGTACAATACAAAAGATACATTGTAGATTTATTGACGACGTCAATGACCCTAAAACACGGGGTGTTATACGATAGTTGTAACGGATGGTATTTTGATCCATTTTCTATCTGAATCTCGTATGTTTCTTGTCTATATACTTAACTTTGTCATTATGAACTCCCTAGCCATGAAAGGCTAAACCTATTATGACTACTCGGTGATGTTAATATAATAAATAAGCATTTGGTATTATTGCGATCTTGTTAATCTTAAGCTTACGTTGTAATCCTACATACATGGGTTATACTTTACCCGTGTTTTCCATCTAATAATCGGTAATTCTAGTCTTATAAATTTAAAGCTTTTGAAACACATCAATGTTTTTGGCGCCGCTTCCGGAGATTTAAAACTGTTATATAATCCTTTTGGTTATTTTAAAACAAATATTAATTGCTTTTTCCTCCAAAAATCAATCTGCCCGCTTTTTGTAACTTCCGTTGCAGAAAGTCCACTACACTTTCTGTAGTCAAACGTTTTTTTTCCTAAAAATGTTCTCAAAAACATCCAACAGTTCACCTTGGATGCATACACGTGCTTCCAACTCTAAACTTGTCAAACCATTATCTGAACCTGAATGAACCCTGAATCGTAGACTTCGTCGACGAAACATGAGAGTTCCATTCGAACGAAGGGACGAACGACCCAAACAACCAAGAGTTATCTACCAACCTATGCTTGACATCAATTATTTCCGTGACTTTCTGAATATCCTTGAAAATTACAACCCAATAGACGATGAACCAATGTGGGCTGCTGACCGTGTTATCACTCTGACTCCTGGTACGACAATCACCATTCCTGAAACTGCAAATGAATTCGCCATTAATGGTAACCATTTAACTCTCATCAAAGGAAACCAATTTGATGGTAGAATTAAAATTGATCCACATAAACACATTCACGAATGTCTTAGAATATGTGACATGTTTAAATATAGAGACATCGAAAATGAAGTCGTCCGCCTAATGATCTTTCCCTTATCACTTACGGGTGAAGCAAAAACTTGGCTGAATGAACTCAAGGAGGGAACTATTGAAACATGGGATGAACTCCGAACCGCTTTTATTAGCCGATTCTTTCCCCCAGCTCTATTCGATCGACTCCTTAGAGAGATCCGAGCCTTTTCCTAACATGAAAATGAAACTCTAACTGATGCTTGGCTCCGTATGAAAAAATGTGCAAGAATTGCCATGGTCACAATCTTACCAAAGGTAATATCATAGAAATATTTTATCACGGCCTTAACTAAACAACCCAATAAGTTCTTAATGTCGTAGCTGGTGGTATTTTCCTCTATAAAACACCAAATCAAGCTTATCAACTTCTCAAAAACAAAGTCTTACTTAAGCTCGATTGGACCAAAAACCAAAAACCTAAATAATCTCTCAAGAAAACTATAGCTTTTGCCGATGAAGGCATCAGCAATTCTGATACTAACAAAATTTTGGCATGAATGGATGCCATGACCATGAAAATAGACGCTCAATACAAAGAAATCCAATCTTGTTCAAAACACTCAACCCCTGATTTTAATGATGATGACACACCTATATCTGACGAAGAAGAAGCAAAATTCATGCAAAAACTTTTGCCGTACCACGGCTGTTACAATATGTACCGCGACGTGATTCAAATAGCTTATTGGCGTTCTAGCGGAAGGAAACCGATTATAAACTTGGAATACTATCGATCCAAATTATGATGATTAAAACGACTTCAATTAAAATTAAGTGATTTCTAATAGCTCAACAAATCAACGAACTATTTTGTCAAAGATACGTTTATGGATCTAAAGACTAAGCTCGAAAAACAACAAACCAAAAAACCATCAAGCCTCGATTCAAAAACAAGTAATCTGCTCGACCTTCTGGATCTCTTTCTAGTAGCACTCAACCAAATCCAAAAGGTAGCTCATTTAAACCTTACCAACAACCACAAGCTTGAAACAAGCATGTAAATGCCGTATTTACACGACGTGGTAAATCCTATGACCCACCCACCAACCTAAATGATCAACAAAATGATTCCAAAACTCCTTTCAATTTCGATAGTGAGGATGAAGATGAAGAATCTACACCTCAACCCAGAACTCAAACCCCAAAACTAGTCAAAGAAACTCTGATACCCAAACCATATAAACTAAAAATCCCATATCATCAACGCCTTCAAAAAGAGAAAATGGAAGGCCAATATAGTAAATTCCTTAATATGATTCAAGTCGTTCAAATCAACGTACCTCTTGTCGATGTTTTAACAGGAATGCCAAATTATGGCAAATTTCTCAAAGAACTTGTCAGCAACAAACACAAACTTGAACAAATCTCATCCGCTTTCATGAGCGATGAAAGTTCAGCTATGATCCAAAACAAAGTTCCTCCCAAACCTTGACACCCCAAAAGTTTTCTTATTCCGTGTACCTTCAACAAAACTTTCTCATGTAATGCTTTAGCCGACCTTGGTGCTATCATTAATCCTATGCCATATTCTCTATATGCTAAACTATCTCTCGAAACTCTCAAACCAACTATAACGGCGTAAGATTAGCCGACCGATCATTCTAATAAACTATTGGAATTGTCAAAAATATGCTCGTTGAAGTTGGTAAATTTATCTTTCTTGTAGATTTCGTTATTATTGAAATGGAAGAAGACAATAAAGTTCCTTTTATCTTAGGAAGACCTTTCCTCTATACTGCTGATGTAGTAATTCGAGTTAAACAAAACAACTCAATCTTGGAGTTGGTACTGAACGTATGATATTTCATATCGATTATGCAATGAAACACTCCTCTTCTAACGATGATACATGTTTTAGCATTGGCTAAATCTTAGAAGAAGATTTTGGTGCTCTTCTCGATGAAGGTAGTAAAATCCTTTATTCCATCAAGGGAACTCCTCTCGAAGAAAATCTCTTTGCTAAATTCAATGAATTCATGGAAATAACTGTCGAAGAAAACACTAAAACTGAAACCGATGAAGAAGAAATACCATCCGAAAAAATCACCTTCGATACTGATTATAAAATCAAGACATCTCTTGAAGAACCTCTTACGGATCTTGAACTCAAACCTCCTGCAACATCTAGAATATGTATTCTTGGAAGAACCGTCTTTTCTTCATGTGATCATATCATCCTAGCTTTCCAAACAAAATAAAAGATATTACTGGAATCTTCTCATCTTTCTATAAACACGAAATACAACTCTTAGAAGACAAGGAACCAGTTGTGCAAAAAAATGAAGATTGAATCCAAATATGCAAGAAGTTGTTAAAAAGAAATCGTAAAACTGATGACATCAAATGACGTCACTTTTACAGCAAGAATTGTTACTTAATCATTTGTATTTGAGAATTGCAGTAATTATGGAGTATTTGGTGAAGATTAGCAAAAAGGAACGCATTCTGGAGCTTAAACAAAGACATTTAAAGATTACTGTTCTGACATCCAACACGTCGTATCCATCAAGGAAGATACGGCGTATCTGTACCTGCACTTCACAAAAGACCACGAAGGAATAAAGACCAATACACCGTATCCAGGAGAACTTCATACGCCGTATTCAATTTAAAGTAATAAAATATTCTGGAAGATATCAAACGTGGGCCCTACTTCAAGAAACCCCAGATACGCCGTATCTAAGTCTTTCGATATGTCGTATCGACCAAATTCCAGACCCTATAAATAGAAAACCTAAAAATAAGTTTTTAGTGTGCTTGATTATATTTTTGATACCTTAACCACAGAAGTCAATTTTCAAAAGACAAAAAGAGCAGAAGAGGTCAAGCAAAGCTACTAATTCTATAGGAAACACTTTGTAATCTCCCATACTCTAGTAATTGTTCGATTTTTGGTATCATTCATTTAACTCGGTTAGTTTACCTTGATTAAATTATTACTCTTGTATTGATTATGACGTTTGAGGGCTAATACCCTTGGGTATTAGCCATTTAATGTGTCGTTGTGTGGTTGTAATTTATGTTTCAAGTTTTAAATTTAAATTTTGCCAACTTTATCAAAAACAACACTTTAACAGGCAGTGTACCTGGTCATATGGGAGTTTCATGGTAAGTAAGGTGTCGATCATTAAGAGCGAGAAACAATCTTTCAATTTATTAATATTTTGGTTACCTAAACTAAGTTAATTCTATTCTATGTTAAACCTATGCTAAACCTATGTTAATCCTAAATCTATCGGATAAGGGGGTTTTCAGCCTGAGAGACTAGCACGGGTTTTATGGTGACTAAAATCAACTTAAGACATGTTAGGTTCATAAAAAGTGCCGATTATGTGGTTTAATTATATTTAGTCATTAGTCTTTATTTTGTTAAGAATAAAGTAGCTTGTAATAAGGTTTATTATGCTAAAAGAAAGAAATAGCATAATTACCAAAGTATAGGGACTAGAAGTAAAACATTAGAAAAAAAAGAAGGGAATCTTCCTTCCATCTCCTATAAATACCCCTTCTAATCATCATTAGAAGGGTTAGCCTTGTAATAATCTTTTCCATTTTTCCCTCCATTCTATATCATTTGAAAATTAAATACTTGCATTCCTCTACTATTCTCTCTAAGCTTTCATGATTGATTATGTATGATTCAAGATAAACAAGACCTAACAAGTGGTATCATACGCCATTAGAGAATTAGAGTGATTCAATTTATGATTGGTTCAACGTCCGAGAACGATAAGATGAAATTCGGTAAATTTGGTTGAGGTATTTGAGCTTTTGATTTGCGTTTTGGAAGCTGTTTTGAGAACTAGAGCATTATCGAGTGTCTTTATGGATTTGACGTGATGAATTACTGAAGATTTTGCATTCTTGAAAGTGTGTTACCATTCTCAGAAGGGGTTTTAGTATTCTCGGATTATTTCTTTACATTTTTGGAAGTTTTAGTATCATTATTAGTTTAATTTCGATAGAAAACTGTTGTAATAGATATATACGCATTTTCGGTTCTATCAAAAAACGTATATTAGGTGGTTATTGATAAACTCGGTTGTCTATCGAGTTTCATAAGTATTCATACATTTCCAGTTTTATAGAAAAGTGTGAATAAGGATTTAGTGATTTAATCTCGGAAATAAGCTTACAAATGTGTTTAAAACATCACAAGTTCACTGAGTTTTATCGTAAATTGGGGGTTTTTAAAAAACAAAAATTCGGTACTTCCTAAACTCAGAACTACAATTTCGGGGTTCTATGAATTAGGACGTTATTATGTTTTGTTCGGATTTTTAAGACATCTTAAAATTTTGGTTTTATTTAAGATTGTTGGTTCTTATTTATCCATTATCCTAGATTTTTCAAATCTCGATGCTATCGAGTTTGATTAATTCATTTTTTTGAATAAAACAAGATAATCGATTTTTTAGTTAAGAGTATTTCTGAGTTTACTACATTTTACGTGTATCGAGTTTGATAGTAGTGTTTGTCCGAGTTGTAGTTCTGTCCGAGAAGTATACCGAGTTTCAGACTACTTGTTATCCGAGAACAGTGTTGTCCGAATTTGACAACTGTTACCGAGTTTTGGATTTTTCTCTAAAATATCACTCATTTTCGTCTACAAAGATCCAATCTTTGAATCATACGTAATGTTGACATCCAAAACATATCAACAATCTCTCGCTGATGCCGGTTCTGAGACTAGGCCTCCCATACTTGAAAGGGGTAGTTATATACCATAGGCAAGTAGATTTAGATGATATATAAATCGAAAGAGAGAAAACCAAAAGTTGTTTGAAAAAGCACTTGATGAAGGTCCTTATCAGTTTCAAATGTTTGTTCCTAATGGTTCGACATTACCGACACTGCAAAATGCAAAGGATTTACAAGGTGATGAATTATTGCACTATGATGCTGAAATTGAGCTCATGAATCTGATTCTACTTTCTATTCCAAATGAAATTTACAACTCTGTTGATGCTTGCACTACGTCTCAGGGAAATGTTGGGAAAAGAGTTTGAAGTTGATGGATGGGGGCAATATAACAAAACCAAAGTTGACAAAGGAAACTCGTTTCTACGAACGATTTGATCAGTTTGTTGCTAAACCAGGGAAGTCACTTGTTTCTGTCTACAACCGTCTTTGCTTAGTTAATAGAATGATTTAGAACGATAATAAATGCTTTTTCCAATTGTCACAGTTAACACAAAGTTCCTGAATAGCTTGCAACCAAAATGGTTGAAATATGTTACCCAAGTTCGTCTTGCTAAACGTTTGACAGTGGATTCGTTTGATGATCTCTTTGATTACCTTTAGCAATTCGAGAAACTGGTTAATGCATCACGGGCAAAGAAGTTAGGAAAGTCTCAGGATCCTTTGCGCTCTAGTAGCTCATTCGGGTTCAATCTTCCAGTGATATACCTCATCTTTTATTATGTAAGCATCCTACGTTCTGTGGTTGATTATGTCGATGAGTACCACAGGATGATGTTCAATACCCAATTTCTGAAGATCCTCTCCGCCTCGGCAAATGTTGTTTACTTGCTCGAAAGCCCATTAATTAAATTTCTCGAATCCAACATATAATTCAGCTTCGTAATTCCATCCAACCAAAAAACTAAGTAATCATTTCAAGGAGCATTGGGTGAATATTCAAAGCAGGAACTCTGGTAATACTGGAAGAAATACTAGACGAGCTTATGTTCAAGAGGAAGTTGTTGAGGGATCTAATGCTCAAAATGAGACCAGAAATGTTCAAAGGACTCTTTGAACTTCGTCTTCAGGAAATACTTCAACTGTTCAATGCTACAACTGTAGTGGGAAAGGACATTATGCTAGGAATAATCCAAATCCAAGAGTTCGGGATTCGAAATACTTCATGGAAAAATGTTGCTGGCAAAACAGGATGAAGCTGGAGTACTTCTTACCGATGAACAAAATGATTTTCTATTTGCTGATGCTTCAAGGATGGAAGAAATTGAAGAACTCAGTGCAAACATATGCTTAATGGCCAGAATTCAACCAGCCAATAATACTTCTGATGTTGGGCCAAGCTATGATTCTGCATTTATAAGTGAGGTACAATCTTCATCCATCAATGAGAATAAAGAACAAATGTATCCAATTCATACTAAAATTATTAACAGTACCATTGGTGATGATAAAATTAATAGCAATATTATATTTGAGGAACCCAATGGAAATGTTAATAGTGGTAGTGTTGAAAAAGATACACATGTTCCTGACCTATATGCGTTAGAGCAACTAGCTAGAAATGCATATAAGGAAGCTGAGAAACAACAATTATTTGCTCAAAAAGTCCAACAACAAAACACTGGACTGATGACTAGTCAGCTGAGTTGTATAAGTGAAAGTGTTGGGTTTTGAAAACAAGGGGGATAAAAATTATCTTAACGATATTTCTTGAGGCGGATAGCAAGCAAAACATTTTTATTCACAAGCTCAGTCTCTATTTATTCTATGATTGAGATATCATTCGAGATCTAGAAAAACTAGCGAGATAATAGATTTAGCTGTCACTGATTACAAGCGGAAAAATGAGGAAATTCAAAAGACTCATTTAATTTTAAAAAGACAAATGAGAGAAAACGAGGATCGTTATCATGACACTATTATAGACCTCGAGGCCAAACTTAAAAAGAATGTTGATCTAATATTGAAACTTGGCAATTCCTTACAAGGAATGTTTATGCTTGGACCAAAGCCATTGTCTGTGTATGATCCGCAATTAAAACACGGTTTGGGGTACCCGAATCCTAATACACTCAAGCAAGCAATTTCTCAATGTCCAAAGTTATATCTTGCCTCTAGATTGGAAACTGTTGAAAAAGGTAAGTTTGTAAATTCTAAGTTTGACAAGACAAATGTTTCTTAAAATCTTCTTTGTGTCACATCGATAAACAAACAAGTTTTTTTCAAAAGAAAACGGCTGTTTCAGAAGCTAAAGAAAAACATGTAGTGTCAAAACCAATCACTTTACAAAGTTCACCTGGCAAACAAAGAAGGGCAAATTCAAACAAAAATGTCATAGCACCTGGAATGTACAAAGTTGTCATAACACAAGAATCACAAACAAACGAGGCTAAGAGTGGTTTATCTTCTACAAGAATGAATGCCGCAACTAGTGTTAGAAGACCAATGAATAAAGATTCACATGTCAAGAATAGTGTCTTAGCTAACTCTAAGAATTCAACAAAGAAAGTACCAGTTTATGTTAGGAAAAATAAGCAAACAGATAAGACATCTGCAAATGTTATCTCAAATAAAGAGAATGTAATTAATGTTAATGTTCTAAACGCTTCTAAAGTGAAAACTCTTTTATGGGTTTCTTGTATGCAAAATGTGCTTATTCCATGTCATGATAAATGTCTTGCAAATTATAAATTGAATGTGCATTCGAATGCTCGTAAAGATTTCACCACTAATTCTAGAACACCAAAATCTTCAGACACTACTTATGTAGTTCTTAAGACTATGTTTTCTGAGAAGTTGGCACAATCTAAGTCTTTAGATACTACTTCTGTTGTCTCCAAACCTAAGATTGATGTAGGAAGTATCTTAAAAGCTAAACATAAGGTCTCTAGTGCTTCTAAGACAAAGAAAAGAAATTTGCGAGATAACTCTTTAAGCATATACATGCAGAACAAAATTAGAACAAGTCGCATATGGAAAAAATGGTTTGAATCACAACCAAATGTTGTTTGGTCTCCCGTTAACACAACTCTGATTGTTCATAATAAACGTTCAATTATGAAATCATCGGGTTCTGTTAAGCAATGGGTAATCAAATTGCCCACTTGTCTATGTGTTGGTTCTTCTTGTGTTGCAGGTAGTCCAGATCGTTCTATGGATTGTTGACAGTGGTTGTTCAAAGCATATAACGGGTGATCGATCACTACTGAAAAATTTCATTGAAAAATTCATGGGTACCGTTCGCTTTGGAAATGATAATTTTGCAGCAATCACAGGCTATGGCGGTTATATACAGGGCAATCACTATTTGTCATGTATATTATGTTGAAGGTCTTGGACATAATCTCTTTAGCGTTGGGCAATTTTATGATGGTGATTTAGAAGTGGCT
>BQNB010082071.1:0-24406 GCA_026074375.1 Tanacetum coccineum | reverse complement strand
CCACTGAAGCTAACGAGTCAAAGGCTAGGAGCAATATGAAGAACAATAGGATATTGTCAGCTAAAAGTGACAACAAGAAGAAAGTAGACGATCACCCTAGGAATAATATGTCTAATTTGAAACAAAAGAATCGTGTTGATTATAGTATTAGCTCTAAGTGTACTGTAATTAATTCAAATTCTAATTCTGTGTGCAAGACATGTAACAAATGCTTAATTTCTGCTAATCATGATAAGTATGTTGTGAAAATTTTGAAATCAGTACGTGCCCCCTGTTAACAATGTGTTGAGCAAAGTTAGGCAGGTTTGGAAAGCAATAGGAAAATTGTTCAAAAATGTTGGTTATCAATGGAAGCCCACTGGAAAGAAATTTACTTTAGGAGAACAGTGCCCTTTAACTAGGTTTACTAAATCCAAAGTAGTGCCTTTACAGCAACATAAACACGTTAGTACTAGTGAAATTATGATCACGGAGAGATTTAGTAACACTCCTCAGAAACCATTAACTAGGTACATACGTAGAAACAAAAAGGAAAAGGCAATTTCCACTGGCATTCCCACTTCTGCTGAGACACAGACAATTGATGCTTCTGTGAAATGAACTACTATTTCTGCTAACCAATAGGACCCCAACAAAAATTAGGGATCCAACATACCAAACTCTCCATCCTCATTTGTTTTCAAATGCAGGTCGTATAGATTGTCCTTTGGTATTTGGACTCAGGTTGCTCAAAACATATGACGGGGAATCGCTCACAGCTCAAGAATTTTGTAAAAAAGTTCATCGGGATAGTTAGATTCGGGAATGATTATTTTGGTGCTATTATGAGTTATGAAGACTACGTGATTGGTGACAGCGTGATCTCTAAGGTATATTATGTGGAAGGACTTGGACACAATCTCTTTTCTGTAGGACAATTTTGTGATTCAGATCTTGAAGTTGCATTCAGAAAACATTCGTTCCATGTTAGAGATGTCGATGGTGTGGAGTTACTTAAAGGATGTCGTGGCTCAAATCTGCATACTATCTCTGTTGAAGACATGATGAAGTCCTCTCCAATCTGCTTATTGTCCAAAGCCTCCAAGAACAAATCATGGTTGCGGCATCGTTGGTTAAACCATTTAAACTTTGATACCATCAATGATCTTGCAAGAAAATATCTAGTAAGAGGCTTACTAAGGTTGAAGTTTGAGAAAGACCATCTTTGCTTTGCTTGTCAACTAGAAAAGAGCAAGAAGTATACCCACAAAGCCAAATCTGAAAACACCATTATGGAAGTCTTACATACCCTTCATATAGATTTATGTGGACCAATATGAGTGCAGAGTATTAATGGGAAGAAATACATTTTGGTCATCGTGGATGATTATTCAAGATTTACATGGATTAAGTTTTTGAGATCAAAAGATGAAACTCCAGAGTTTGTTATTAAATTTCTAAAGCAAATACAAGTTGGTCTCAATAAAATTGTCAGATACATCCGAACAAATAATGGCACATAATTTGTTAACCAAGTTCTAACTAAATTCTATGAAAGTGTCGGCATCACTTACCAAAAATCCGTTCCAAGAACTCCTCAGCAGAACGGCGTTGTTAAAAGACGGAATCAGACTCTTGTGGAAGCTGCTCGGATGATGCTGCTATTTTCTAAAGCTCTGATGTTTCTATGGGCATAAGTTATTGCTACTGCTTGTTACACCCAAAACAGATCCTTAATTCATACTCGGCATAACAAAACCCCATATGAGCTTGTACATGATAGGAAACCTGATCTTAAATTCCTCTGAGTTTTTGGTGCTCTTTGTTACCCTACAAATGACAGCGAAGATCTTGGAAAACTAAAAGCAACAACAAATATTGGGATTTTCGTTGGTTATGCTCCCAATCGGAAGGGTTATAGAATCTACAACAAAAGAACCCGACGAATCATGGAAACAATTCACGTTCAATTCAATGAGCTGACTGAGCAGATGGCTCATGTGCATATCAGTACAGGACCCGAGCCTAGTTTGTTGACGCTTGGATAATCAGTTCAGGGCTCGTACCTAATCCAGTCCCTGAAGCTCCTTATGTACCACCAACTAATAAAGATCTGGTGATTTTATTCCATCCGATGTTCGATGAATACTTAGAACCCCCTAGTGTTGAAAGACCGGTACCTCCTACTCCTGCAGTTCAAGTTCCAGTTGTTTCAGCCGGTACACCTTCTTCTACAACAATTGATCAAGATGCACTGTCAATAAGTCATTCACCGTCATCCTCGGAAGTACAACCTACTATCTCACATCAAGGTGTTGCAGCGGGACCCACTATCAAATACAATCCTTTTGCTCAAGCTAAAGATAATCCCTTTGTAAACGTGTTTGCTCCAGAACCTAGTTCTAAAGAGTCATCATCGGGGGATGTTAGTTTAGCTGAATCCACTCAAGTTATTCAACCACATAATCATCTCGGAAAATGGTCCAAGGATCACCCAATGGATAATATAATTGGTAATCCTTCTCGTCCGGTATCCACCAAAAAACAGTTAGCTACCGATGCCTTGTGGTGTATTTACAATTCTGTACTTTCAAAAGTTAAACCCAAGAATTTCAAGACTGCCATGGTTGAAGTTTGCTTATTTGAAGCTATGCAAGAGGAAATTCACGAATTTGATCAGCTTCAAGTATGGGAATTGGTTCTAAAACCAGACTGTGTAATGAAAATCGCTCTCAAGTGGATTTACAAAGTCAAGCTTGATGAGTATGGTGATGTTCTAAAGAACAAGGCACGGTTAGTAGCGAAGGGATATCGTCAAGAAGAGGGTATCGATTTTGAGGAATCATTTGCACCGGTTGCACGGATAGAGGCTATCAAAATCTTTATTACAAATGCCGCCAGCAAGAACATGATCATCTACCAGATGGATGTCAAGACTTTTGCAATTTGGAATGACGGCTGAATAGAGAAGTCTACGTTAGTCAACCTAGGGCTTGGTGATCCATATCACCTATACACACGTCCTATCGTCTAAAGAATGGCTCTTTATGGTTTAATTCCGGGAACCCATGGACCGTAGTATATAACCAACTATCAAGGTTTCTTCTGGAAAACAAGTTCTCTAAGGGTGTAGTTGATCCAACGTTATTCACCCGGAAAATAGGCAAACATATTCTTCTCATTCAAATTTACGTAGATGATATTATATTTGCCACGACTGATCCTAAGGCTTGTGACATATTTTCAAAAGAGATGAGTTCAAAATTTCAGATGTCAATGATGGGACAAATGTCATTTTTCTTAGGATTATAAGTTTCTCAAAGTGCTAGTGGCATCTTTATTAATCAACCAAAATATGCTCTCAAAATTTTAACTAAACATGGAATGGATACGTTTGACCCTGTAGATACACCAATGGTGTATCGATTAAAACTGGATGAGGACCCCTTAGGGATTCCAGTTGACCAAACTCGGTTTTGAGGTATGGTCGGCTCATTAATGTACCTCACCGCCAGTTGACCAAATCTTGTATTCGCTGTGTTCATGTGTGCTAGGTATCAGGCAAAGCCTACCAAAAAGAACCTTGAAGTAATTAAGCGGGTCATTCGGTACCTTAGAGGAACCATTAACATAGGTCTTTGGTATCCGAAGGACACCGCTATGGCACTAACGGCCTATGCAGATGCAGATCATGCAGGTTGTCAGGATACTCGCAGAAGTACGTCAGGAAGTGCTTAGTTTTTAGGAGACTGGTGTGCTGTCGTTGTATGGTATATTTAAGATGATTCAAGTTTTAAATTTATATTTTGCCGACTAAACCAAAAACAACACTTTAACGGGCAGTGTACCCGATCGGTAGTAGTTTTGTGGTAAGTAGGGTGTCGAACACTTAAAACGAGGTTAAATCTATCAATTTAATTAATATCTTGGCTATCTAATATATGTTAATTCTATTCTATTCTAAACCTATGTTAAACCTATGTCAGTCTAAATCCTAATTCTAACAGGAAAAGGGGGTTTTCAGCCTGAGAGACTAGCACGGTTTGGTTGGTGTCTATAATAAATTCAAGGCACTTTAACCAACGCAGCTATCTTAACAATGATGAAAGATGTGGCGAACCTTATTATATAGAAAATTGTTATTAACCATTATTTATTCCGATTTTTGATTTGGTTTGTTTATTTAGTGCAATGATTTATTCTCTCCGAGTGGCCTATCATTCGTAAGACTTAGAGTTACATCAACTAAGGACCTAGGACACAAGTTAATTATGTCATTATTTTAAGCATCCGCATAAAGCATCCTTATTTGCTGATTATAATCTTATCTTAGGGATTAAGCATGGTGATCTTGTTAAACCTCTAGCTCATAGAGACTTTAACCATCCACCCCAAACTTACCGCTTAATGGCCTCAAAAGTCGAACCCAAGAATTTCAAGACTGCCATGGCTGAAGCTTGCTGGTTTGAAGCTATGCAAGAATAAATTCACGAATTTGATCGACTTCAAGTATGGGAGTTAGTTCCAAAACCACACTGTGTAATGATAATCGCTCTCAAGTGGATTTACAAAGTCAAGCTTGATGAGTATGGTGATGTTCTGAAGAGCAAGGCACGGTTAGTAGTGAAGGGATATCGTCAGGAGGAGGGCATCGATTTTGAGGAATCATTTGCATCGGTTACACGGATAGAGGCTATCAGAATCTTCATTGCAAATGCCCCAAGAAAGAACATGATCATCTACCATATGGATGTGAAGACTGCATTTCTGAATGGCTAGCTGAAAGAAGAAGTCTACGTTAGTTAACCCGAGGGATTTGTTGATCCAGATCATCCCACACACGTCTATCGTCTGAAGAATGCTCTTTCTGTAAAACAAGTTCTCCAAGGGTGTAGTGGATCCTACATTATTCACCCGAAAAACAGGCAAACATTCTTGTTCAAATTTACGTAGATGATATTATATTTGCCTCAACAGATCCTAAAGCTTGTGACATATTTTCAAAAGAGATGAGTTCAAAATTTTAGATGTCAATGATGGGACAATTGTCGTTTTTCTTAGGATTACAAGTTTCTCAAAGTCCTAGAGGCATCTTTATTAACCAGTCAAAATATGCTCTTGAAATTTTAATGAAATATGAAATGGATACTTCTGACCCTGTAGATACACCAATGGTGGATAGTTCAAAACTGGATGAGGACCCCTTAGGGATTCCAGTTGACCAGACTTGGTTTTGAGGTATGGTCGGCTCATTAATGTACCTCACTGCCAGTAGACCAGACATTGTATTCGCTGTGTGCATGTGTGCATGTGTGCCAGGTATCATGCTAAGCCTACCAAAAAGTACCTTGAAGCAATTAAGCGGGTCTTTCGGTACCTCAGAGGAACCATTAACATGGGTCTTTGGTATTCGAAGGACATCGTTATGGCACTAACGGTCTATGCAGATGCAGATCATGCAGGTTGTCAAGATACCCGCAGAAGTACGTTGGGAAGTGCTCAGTTTTTAGGAGACAAATTAGTGAGTTGGTCATCGAAGAAGCAAAAAAGCACTGCTATCTCAACAACAAAGGATAAATGCATTGCCACGTCTGGATGTTGTGCTCAAATCCTTTGGATGAGATCACAGCTAACGGACTACGGCTTTGTATTCAATAATATACCTCTGTATTGTGATAACAAGAGTGTTATCGCTCTCTGCTGCCACAATGTCCAGCACTACCGGTCAAAGCACATCGACATACGTTACCATTTCATAAGAGAGCAATTGGAGAACGGTGTGATTGAACTTTACTTTGTGACGATGGATTATCAACTTGCGAACATATTCACGAAGGCATTACCAATAGAGCGGTTCGAATTTCTTCTCCCGCGACTTAGAATGAAGAGTATGACTCCAGAAACTCTCAAACGTCTTCAGGAAGAACAGGATGAGTAAAGGAAGGTCTTCATGTATCCTATGTACATATTTAAAACCAAAAAGTAAAATACAAAAATATAAAACCTACAAAACAATAAAAATCATAAAATAGAAAATACCAAAAAAAATTCAAGGCATGTCTTCTGAAAATCGATAATATTTACGAACCTATAAATGTCATTCAATAATGACACGGGTCTTTAAATAAAGTTCGAGCAGAAGTTCAAACCTTTTAAAACATGTCTTTATGGCTTGCAGTTATTTCAGACTGCAACCCGCTTTTTAATTTGAGGAACGCATGTCTCAAAAAAGACAGTTGTTCCTGACAACGGGTAATTAATTTTTCCCGGGCATGGATTACTTTATATCCATGCATCATGGGCTATGAAAACTTTGTACATAACACTGGCTCATTAATAAGAGTGATGTACGTTTTAGTGCGTTATTTCTTCTTAAAGAAGAGAAGTCTTCTTTTTAACCAGATAATTTTTTCTTAATTGATTCTTCAAAATTATTTGTGTTAACCACGGTGGAAAAAGTGTTGTCGAACATTAATCAAGTTGTGCTTTTACAATAATTTTTTCACTCAAACAACGACTACAACTCTTTAAATAGAAAACGGGTCATTGTTTGAGGGGGGAGAGTGATTTCAAATTTATTTCATAAAACGGGTTTCCAAAACATCACAAAATTAACGAAAAAAGTTTTTTGTATTTGAAAGGGGTTATAATTTAAGGGGGAGTTAATTTATTTTAACTCAAAAGACCAAAGTCGTCAATAGTTAGAAAGTATAGGGACTTATGTGCAATTTGCTACTTGTTTCCTAGCTTTATTAAACTACAAGGACTAAGTGTGTCATTTATCAAATTTCATTTAACCTTAGATATACATAAAACCGAAAATAAATGATGCTAGAAAGCCCAAGGACTAAAACTGCCAATCTTGAAACTAAGGGTACAAATAGGCAGCGGTTTGATCCTCTTGGTCAAACCCCCACAAATTCAGTCAAACTATAATACACACACATACTCACGCAAACCGCCACCTCGATCGCCATCCTTTGATTCTCGATTTCCTGTGACTTTCTTGCTAAGGTAACACTATAACTCCCTTCTATACAGTTAGATGACACCTTAGGCAAAAGGAATCGATTCAAAACACATTAAAATGAATACAATCACTAAGTTTGTCTTAGTTTTTCATCAATAATTAAAATGTTGTTTGGAATTTGTAATTGAATGGTGGGATAGGTGCGGTTAGGGTTGCACAACACTAATCTATATCTATTCATGTGTTGTTCAAACTCATATGTGTGATTCGATTGATCTCTCATTCGTTTTTGATCGAAATCTATTAGAGTGTTATTTTTGATGATGTTGGTGCTGGGATTTGTTCTTTAGGATTAGATGATGTATATTTGATGCTTAATTGAGATCTCCTTTCACTAGAATGCATGTAATGATGATTTTCGAATAATGTTTGACTTTAGAAAGTCAACAGCGGTTTGATTGTTGATTGAATGATATTTGTGTGCTCTTGCGTGTTGTCAATAAGTCATTGTAGTATTGCTAAACGTTATTGCATGCCCGCCATAGGTGTCTTGAGGATTACGTGGCTTTAAAGATAGTGTAAGGCTCGTTCTTGATGAAAATCGTCAAGGTAGGATGTTAAAAAAATGCGTGCTAGGAGTTCAAAATGAGATAAGATGCCTTGGATTTTGTTTTGGATTTGCCAAAGTGATAGAAAATTGAATTCACGTTAGGCATTCGTCATAGCGGTTTGTTAAGAAACCAATGTTCTAGACAACAGTTTGCTCAGGATATTCTTGATAGTGGTTTGCCTTTTGATATTCATGCTAGCGGTTTGTCATGGTCACTCTAGGTAGCGGTTTGCATGTATCTCTAGGTAGCGGTTTGATTATATATGAATATCTATACTACTATATAAAGCATTTATAATGTGGGACCCATTAAAAATTAAGATAAGAAGGTGCAATCTTGATCATCCATCTCATTTTTGGGAATCACATTAAAAAGTGACATGTGTCACCTTTTGATTAAAAAATCACCTTTATTTTCAAATTGAAATATCTTTTTATCAATTTAATTTTATTATGATCTAATTTCACCATATTTTTTAAAATTTTGTGCTCTTTAATTCAACATACATTTTGTTATATTTTATAATTTTTTTGTTTTTTACATTTTTAGTGGGTTTATTTTATGTTGATTTATATTTTTTACAACTTTAACCTTAATTAAATATAAACTTGATACGTTAAAACTATATACTTTCGGAGAGTGTGTTGTCTCTTTACATGCGAGAATGATGATGTTAATATGGTGTTGCGGGAAAGCTACGGGAAACCCAAACGAACACATACAACGAACACATACATTTAAAGTGTTGTAAGCGGGTAGAAAATTGCGTAAAGAGTTGAGTTAGTAAATTTTCTATTACCGCCGCTATGCGCGGGTAACCAACTAATTTTAATAATACAGGGAAACCGCCGTATGCTTTTTAGCATGGCAGCAGTTTGGTCGAAATATACCTTTATTATTAAATAATCAAACCTCAATTTCAATATTTTTTTTAAATGGCGGATGTTTGATTAAAATGAATAAAATATTCATAGTGGTTTTGTCGAAGCGGTTTGATTAAAATGAATAAAATATTCATAGCGGTTTGGTCACAGCGGTTTAAGGATGAATATTATTTTTTTATATTAATATTATTTTATTCGTAGCGGTTTGTCAATCATCATTTCTCAGCGGTTTGCCCATACCACCATGTGGCGGTTTGGTAAAACTCTTAGCAGTGGTTTACTCAAACCACTATATGGCGGTTTGGTAACTTGCTACACGGCAGTTTACCTAAACCACCATATGGCGGTTTGCTAAATTGCTGGGCAGCGGTTTGGGCCAAACTCCTATGACTTGGCTCATTAAGCCTATTAACCACTTAAGGCCCATTCCAAAGGCCCAATTACATAACTAACTCCCATCCGGACATAGTTAACTTGTGATTGAGCTTGACGGATACTCTCTAGACCTTGACCATGGTTGACCATTGTTGCTATTGGAGTAACTAAAGCCAATGACCAATGACTTAATGTGAAATATCTCATCAAACCTGAGTTAATCATAACCTAATCAAACATGGGATGGAAAATCATAAACAAGGCTAACATTCTCGTCTAACATCAAATATCCACTACTTTGTCTATCTTTGTTGATATTCTTAAGCAGATAAGATGGCTGAAGAGAATGTTCCCGCTCCTTCTCCTAAAAGATCTGACAAACATATTCTTCCTTTCAATGCATGGTTACCTGTTGGAAAGGGAAATCTTCTCTTGGATCTACAAAAATTGCAAAAGAATCCTATCTTCCGCATCTCAGTTGACATTCTCCAGAACACAAATTTCTTCAGGGCATTCACTGCATCAGCAAATGTTCCAACTATCTACATACAACAGTTCTGGAATACCCTTGTACAGGATGCAAAGACTGAGGTATACAGCTTCCAACTGGACGAACAGTGGTTTACTCTTAATGCTGATCTTCTTCGTAAGGCTTTGGAGATTACCCCTGTAGACTCCGCTCATCTATTTGTGTCACCACCAGCTGGTGACCAGGTTATGGACTTTGTGAACGAACTGGGCTATCCAGAAGAAATTCACTTTGTTTCTAAGATGTATGTGAACAATCTATATCAGCCATGGAGAGCTATTCTGTCTTTGATCAACCAGTGCTTAACCGACAAGACTTCTGGCAGTGACAAACCCCAACACCCAATTCTTCAAATGTTGTGGGGTATTGTCACAAGATCCAATGTTGACTATGCAGAACTTCTATGGGAAGAGTTTGTACAAGCGATCCAGATTTTCTTTGCTCATCGGGCCAATCTTAATATTCCTACTAAGAAGCCAACGCCTCACGTCATTCTTTACTGCCGGTTCACAAAGCTTATAATATATTATTTGGGAAGTGAACATAACATTCATAGAAGACCTGGGTCTCCTGTTCACGTTACGGGAGATGACTTTCTTCTTGGTAATATCAAGTTCGTCCCCAAAGGCGAAAAGGATGAAGTTTTTGGAAAGCCTATTCCACAAGAGTTGATTACATAAGCCATTCAAAATTCACCATACTACCAGCAATACTTGAAATGGTTGCTCGTAAACCCACAGCTAAAAAGGGTGAACAGAAGAGGACAACTTCTAAAGCTGACAAGCCCAAAAAGCATGCACCTGCAAACAGCTTTATTTGCAGAAACAACAAAGCTTTGTGAAAGAGAAAACATCCATGCTAACTCTCTTCAAAGAAAATTCGTAATGATATGTTGATGATAGTCGCAAGGAAAAGAGGTATGACCTTCTTGTAGATGAAGAAGATGAAGAACCTCAAGTAGAAGATGATGAGTACAATCTACAAAGAGGTATTCAAATGAGTTTGGAATCTTTTTAGGCACCCGTTGGCGGGGTGGCTATTCATGAACCTGCCTCAGGTATCACCCAAAGACTCCCAGTTGTTGAAGGTAAAGGGAAAGGTATTGCCACAGATGAACAAGTTGCACAATCACTTTTGGAACTGCAAAAGCCGAAGAAGCAAAGTACCACGGATCAATACATATTTCAGAGCCGGATTCCAGCAACTCAAGATGCACCTACTGGACCCTCTGCACAACCTCAGGATGATACATCCGCAAATGTGGTCCGTGATACTCCGTCTCCTGCAGATGTTGAAACTGGCGCTGATACGAAAAAATCTAACAGTGAGGGTGATACTGAAATTCTTAATGTTGATGAAGAACGAGGTGAGAACGTGTCTAACACGGTGGCATTGTAGGAAAGAACTGTTGAGCTAGACGAAGGTCAGGCTAGATCAGACCCTGGTAAAACACCCGAGTCTTGACCTCCTCCAGAGCATGTACTTATGGAAGAAGACCAGGCTGGATCAAACCCTGGACAAAGTCATGTGGTTCTTGCTGGACCAAACCCTGAACCCATGCATGAAGAATTCGTTGATACAGTTTATCCTCAAGTACATGAAAGCTCGAAGCATACAATTGAGGAACACGTCCACATAGAGAATCCACTAAGCTCATCTGGGACTCTCTCATCAATGAAGAATCTTGATGATGCATGTACCTTTGGTGATCAGTTCCTGAATGACAAACCAACTAAAGAAGAACCAGGTAAAGCTAATGTGGAAACCGAAGTTGAATCCATGGTAACCGTTCCTTTCCATCAAGCTTCTTCATCAGCTCCTCCACTATCCACTCCCATCATCGATCTCACACCTCCCAAACCAGTATCTCCTCCTGCTCAAGAACCCGTCTTTACAGCTACAACTACAACAACACCACTTCTATCACCACCACCTCCACCACAACAAAGCACTACAGATCCTGTGCTAGCTGCTCGTGTATCTGCACTGGAACAGATATGTGCCAACTTTGAGAAGAAACACAAGCTACACGATAAGACTACTCAAGCTCTTTCATCCAGGGTTTTTACGCTAGAGAATCACGATTTGTATTCGAAGATTGACAATTACGTCAATGAGACCGTTAAAGAAGCTATACATAACGCTCTTCAAGTTCCAATTCGTGATCACTTCAGAGAGTTGTCATAATTTGAGATGAAAGAAATTCTTCATGATCGAATGTTTGAAAGTGGCTCCTACCGATCACATCCGGAGCATTCAACTCTCTACGAAGCTCTGGAGGCATCTATGGATCGTGAAAATAGGGAAGAGTTTATTGAAGCAACGGCTAAGTCTCGTAAGAGACGCCGTGATGACCAAGATCCTCCTCCACCTCCTCCAAAAGACTCAGACCAAAACAAGAAGAAAAGGCATGATTATGATGCTTCGGCTTCAAAACAGCCTCCAGTTCAGAAGCCCTCAACTTTGACGTCTTCTGACACAAGAGAAGCTCTCTCCGACTCCTCCAAGCAAAAGACTGCCCCTCAATCTGAACAACCTGTTGATGATGTTCCAATACCAGATGATGTGCATATCTCAGACTTAGAAGACACCAGTGCTGCCCATCTTCCAAAGATCAAGACCAGACCAGACTAGTTGAAGCCTGTTCCTTAAGAAGAAACGCCGAAAACACCTAAACCAGAATGGGTCATTCCTCCAAATGACTTGCCTGAGACTGAGAGCAACTGGGCCAATGCACTCGCCAAAACCTATAAAGATCCAGAGGAAAAACAAGTTACTTTGGAAAACTGGAGATATGGGTTCCTTCATCAAATGGTATTGCAAGCAGATTGGGAAGTCGAAGCTCGTCAAAGCTGATTTGGAAGGTCCAGCTTCCAAGTTAGTCAGACCATTTCACAAGAACAACATCTTCCTTCAATTTCAAATGGAAGAGTGTCACTTGCTATTAACGGATCAGATTGATTTGGTCAATCCTGAGGGTAATGGGGTCGTGCCTGACGTTAGCAAACCATTACCTCTAGGAGGTCCACCAGGTCAGGTAACAATTCAAACATAATACTTCTTCAATAAAGACCTGGAATATCTTGTATCAGGTGACAAAGAAAGAAGGAATGCTCTATCAATATCCAAGCTAAAAGCGGCTTACTATCAAGACTTTGGGCTCGAAGAACTAGTACCGTCACTGTGGATTGAAAGTGAACGTGAATACGATATTAGTGCAGCCTACGGTATTTCACACTGGTGGTTTAAGCGCAAGGAATTCTACATTACCAGACATAGTGCTCCCTTTGATTGTCATGCAGTCAGATCTCACATGAAGATTCTTAGTGTTGTTAGTCTCAAGACATTCTCACGATACGGTTACACATTCTTGAGAGAGATTGTTCTACGCAGAGCTGACTATAAAGAATACAAGATCTCGGAAGCCAACTTCAAAAATCTGCATCCAAATGATTTTGAAGACCTATACCTGCTTCATCTTCAAGGCAAGCTCAACCATTTATTTGGTGTTTACAAAGTTCATCAATTCAACACGATCAGCCTGTGGATTAGGAACATAGTCATCAGACAACGTGTGGAAGACCTGCAACTCGGAATTGAGAGTTATCAAACGAAGCTCGACCTTACATAACCGAGCTGGGATGCTACTGATTTTCAATTCAAAGAAGATTACACCATTGTCCACAAGCCAAGGGCCGTAATCTACAAAGATAAGACTAATCAGAAGAAGATGATGAGGGAGACTGAGGTGCACAAGTTCAGGGATGGCACGTTGACGAGAATTCTAGAAAAGCTGGATCATATGGTCAAAGACTACGTGTTATTCAAGTTTAATCCTGGCATGGAGCATATAATTTGGTCTGAGGATGATAAAAGAAGGAGTAAAGAGTTTATAGAGGTGATTGAGAGAAGGCTCACGATAAGGATAATTTTCAGGAGTCTCGAAAGCTCTGTCAGTGGAAGGTTAAGAGATGTTGACTACAGACTCATCCAGAGAACTGAATGATTTCATCATTCTGACACTCAGGTCGATATCATCTTATATTGTATAACATATCTTGTACATTATTATTATTATTATTATTATGTAGTGTATCTTTAGATGTTAAGTGTCAATGTATAAATTTTTCATGAGTTTTTCGCTAAACTCAAAATCTTTTAAAATTATTATACCTGACACTCACACATACCCTCATAGTTTGAGGGGGAGCATTAATATGTTCCCTAATCGGCTTGTGAATAATTGGCACATTTTTCTCCCAGTTTTTCTAACATATTTGAATCAATTGATATCCAAAATATCAAACGGTTTGAAATTTTTGATAAGGGAAGAAAATGTGAGTAAAATATGAAAACTTATAAAACTGTGATTTTATGGACTCATGTGTGTACTCCATCCCTCATGTGCTAAACACTTTTGAATATCGATGCACATGTTGAGGGGGAGCGTTTCTGAAAAGCCAAAATAATCGAGGTACAAAAAGCTTTGATATTTATATCACAAGTACCTTGGTTAAGTTTTTCAAATGGTTTTATGGCAAGGAGAACAATACCAAAAGATCGACTATGCATTTCATTTTATCGCAGTTATAAGGTTGGTAAGGTTAGGTATTCGTTCCCATGATCCAGCCAGAACCAGAGGGATCTACCCAGGGACAATCCACTAGTCAGTGTAGAAGTCCTTAGGTATGATATAAAAAGGAGTAAAAGAATAAGGGAATAGTGCCGACTGAGATGGAGCTAGTACTAGAATAAACCCAACAAGGTACTAGTCATGAAGTCTCGGTAAGCACTGAAGGGGTTGAAGAATGAAAAAGAATTGTAAGGATAAAGGGTGAAAAGAAAGAAGCCCTCCATACACTTAGGCAGAAACCGGGTCAATACATAAACTATCAGAAACACTAAGATGTTGTCTGATATTGAAGAAAGTCGTCATGGACCCAGTGATTCAATGCACAACCCTCCCTAGCCACTCAAGGTCTCTTAACAGATTCTTGTTTCATTTCTTACGGAGATTCACACATTTCTATCGACTTTCTCACTCCGAGTTAGTTGATATTGAAAAGGTGGCAGTCAGCACCAGCCTCCGATCACTAAAACCAAAACGCACTATTAAGTCTAGAGCCAAGAGATCATCCATAAATCTCATTAGGACACTATTCCAATGTACTTGTCTTTCACACACTGTGAAAACAAGGAATGCATTAAGAGTCCTACGCATTATCCTTGTGGTATTGCTAAAACATCCGAGTGATACTAAGTATTCACAGTGAAGATGGAAATCCTGCTAGAGCCAACATCAAACAAGCTCTAGGTAGGTGACTTGTGAGATCCTAGATAGATCCAACTTGTTACACTGGATATCGATTCGGTCCAGATTATGAATTGACGGTTGATGAATTTTGATAAACGCTTAAAACTCTCGATGTGTTGCGAAAACACTTTTATAAGTGACACGTTGATTGATTTTCAAATCAATTTTCTCTTCAATCGGTGGGATAGTAACTCACTGATTCACTCATACTGCGTTGTCTGCTTTGAGACGCTCCGGTATTGAGAACGACTAGTGCAGCTGCGAAACCCTGTCAAGGAGATTCTTCGGAATTCTACCTAATCACATGCAATATTTATACTGAATAACGGGGAACTGTGGTTATAACAACCGTATTCGACGAAAGTGAACAAAGACTCTTTCGTTTATTACTAACGTAAACTTGCAGGTATTCTTGACAGTCGCAGCTGGTAGCCGGAGACAAGTCAGATTCATAACCACATGCTCATACTTGACCGGCACATCTAAAGACTTCATGAAAGCTAAAGTATATGTTTCAAAGCTTCCGTAACTCTAATATCACACGTCCCAAGTATTAAAGTTAAAAGAACTTCAAGAACAAAGAATATTCAAGCTTTCGAAATTAAGAAAGGTATGAGCATGTCGGTCCAGAAGTAATAAGATCACAAGATGACGAAAGACCACAAGATGATGATTGGAGATTACATTTGGCTGATGATCTCAAAGAAGCTCAAGATCACAACACACAAGTCGAGTTAATGAACAAGCTCAAGATTAAAGATCAAATATCCCTTCATCAAAGTACAAGATATCAAATGAAGAATCAAAGACTACGAGCTGGAACACAAGAACAATCATATGATTGCTGAGCTTAAGATTAGTATTTTCTAGGGTGACCTCCATTAGGGGGAGATTGTTAGATATAAGAAAAAGACTCAGTCACCCCGTGCATTTTACAGTTTAACATAGCTCATAGTTAATAGTTAATCGTATGACAAACGGTATTGGGTTGGGTATTAAACCCACACGTGTAATCCTATACGAAGGCCTAAGGGTTGGTTATTGTATCATATATATGCCTATTACATTTGGCCATGAAGAGGTGTTAGTCATTTAAATATACAAGCATTCATTTCCTCTTCATAGAAAGTTTTCTCTAGTATTTCTCTTCTAGAAATCGGCTCAATCCCATAATATTCCATATGTGTTATGATGATATCCAATATCCTTCCATAAAACATGAGCCATGATGGCCTAGTCGTTCTATATCTTCATATTTTTTTTGCCTTTTTGCTTTTTTTATTTTTCTTATATTTATCTTATTACATTTTCATTGCATCATAAATCTTCCTTATGAAATACATATTAATAATATACTTGACACGAGATTTATATTGACATCCCTACACTTAAGTTTTTACATAACTCAATAATATACTAACTAATAACCCGAATTAGAAGGATAAATAAACATGGAGTAAATTAATGCGCATGGGGTAATATTTGACTTTCTTCCTCACTTCTCCATAAAATAAAAACTACCATGATTCTAAATCGTCTAAAAATTATGTACACTACCAAATGACCCAACTTAGCAACCATGTAATCAAGTAAATAATTAACTAGGGTTAAACAATTATGTTTACAATAATGTACTAAAAATGAGTACATACATGAGAGGCTTTAAGGCGATGTAGGTGTAACATTTTAGTGGGGTGTAAAGAATGCTCTTCAATAATAATCCAAAATCTACTAGAAAATCACAAGAATCGTAAAAAGATAGGCTCAGTGGGGGTGTACTATGGGTATCTTGCACTAAAAATGAGTGTATAGCAAGGGTGTGGGGTAGTTATATGACCAATGAGATCATCATAATTATAACAAACGCAGGTTAAAAACAAGGGTTATCCTAATGCCTCTTATCACTTAGTAAATCCTAATCACACAAATGTAATCTCACTAGTAGTCTCGGGACACATCACTTAAACAAGTTCTAGAATCTAATACACTATTGGTACACTCACAAGCATTAAAGATGAATGCTTGTATATTCCTTAAGATCTAAGGGCGAACCTCACAATTTTGGAGTGGAAATTTTTGAGTGGTAGGGTTTTTGTGCTAGTCATATAATTCATATCCATGAGACGCTTCTAAAACTACAGTTTCACCAATATATGTCATAAAAGTTTTTTAAATTTGGGCTAAATTACCATCCTAAACTATGTTTTGGTGTATTACACATCTTCTTAAGGACAAAGCAAATGCAAATAAATGACTAGTTTCTAAGGATTTCATTACCTTCCCTACACTTGAATTGATGATGCGTATAATTGTTTAAATTTATTACCAAGTTTAAAATTTATAAACTCGACTACCTATGGTCTACAATGCACTAACGGGCAGAGAACTCGATCATGTGTAGTGTAAGATTGGAAAATATAAGGTCGTCCCAAGAGCTAATAAGTCTAAAATCTGAGTTTTAATTGTCACGGTTTTGAAAGTATAATTGATTGTAGAAATGCAAGAAAATTAAATAACAAGAATAGAAATGGTTTTGCTAATCGAGAGGACAACTCGTGCTAGCCTGGTTAATCCCTTATTAACACAATGATTCTATTTTCTAGTGAAATGTCTAATTACCTTTTATTATGGTGGTTCTAATATCAACAAGCCCGAATAGACATAAAAACATGTCCTATATATCCTACGATCTCAATCTCCTGTATCACGGAAGTTAGGTATCAACGCTATAGTGATTAACCACCAACTATCCTAAAGACCTGTCTAGTGCCGATAATCCCACTTCTCGCTTTAAACCTTCCTGGAAGAGTTTCTCGAACTTTATAAGTGTCTAACTTACTACATGCGGTGATATGGGCAATTCCTACACTAAGGCCAGATGCAAACCTATCCTTAGTACCCTGTTAACCCTTAATTCAGCATGTAAGCCTAATAAAAAGCCTAACGGATCTACACTACCCTCAACACTACCAAAACTCGGGGATCAAGCAACAAGCAATAAGGATATCCATTTAAACAATAATTAAACAGGAAATAAGAATCAAAACATTAATAAATCATAACAAGGCTAACACGTAAGGTATTTAGCCAATCATAATGTAAATTACACAAACAATAATGAATAAAACATTAATTTGGTACAAATTACTTGATGTTAAGCTAATAATGATGACGATCAGAACTGAATTCTCCCTTCGAAAGTGGTTGGAGACTGCTGGAAAACTCCTAGGGATGGTGCCCTAGTCATCCCTTGAGATGGGAGGAAGAAGGATGGATAATGTGACAACCATCAAATTTTGGGTTAAATAATTATTTATAAACTTGAAAGGTTTTACTTTGAACACGTGAAAACTTAAATTAATGCATAATCGTGAAGTTATCCCGCGCATAATCAGAAACATCTTCGGACGCACGCCGACTCTAGACTAAGTTTAGTCCATTATTTAAACATATTATTAATCTCATGAGCATTATTTTTACAAGTCATATACATTTGGTTTTACCACTTTTTATGTAACTCGTTTAAACTCGTGTTTTAATACGTTTAAGCATGCGCAAACTACCCAATACCCTCACCACCTTTACCAATATCCAAAATACTTATACCTTATCATAAATTTAATAATTCCCTACTATATAAACTCATTAAAACCGGACCCTATATACATACTATGCAAGATATATCAAAGTCTTCTAGCTTACAAAATATCCTACCAACTAATGTGCCATAAGTCTTTAAATCCTTACACTTCCTTACAAGGTTCACCCAATACTCTTTCTTCATCCCTCTCTTACACATCCCATGCCCACTTGATTTCTTGATTGATTTGTACTTATTTTTCTCCTAGATATTTCCTAGATAAATAATGTGCACAACTAGCTTTTTCACTTACACTTATCACTTGCCAAAAACTCAAACAATCTCCCTTTTGCTCCTCCATAACCTATGGCTGAAACCAACCTTAGAGAGTTTCCATTCTCTTCTATTTCCTTGATATTTCTAGCATATAAGGGTACTCAAGGTTCATTCATAAGGTGTTCAAGGTGATTTTAAGGTTAGAGTTTCAAGAAAAAGCAAGGGTTTATCAAGAACAAGTTAGGGTTTCATTTAGTTATATTGGGAATTTAGGGCTCATTTTAGTTCTTTAATCATCTCCATCTAATTGAGAGCATCTCCTAACTTCTCATTTGATTCATTATGCATCATGCTCTTTTATACATTTTTCTTCAAAACAAGCGTCACCTATATGATTGTGTTATCATGTTTATAAACTTAACTAGTAATTTTTAATGATAAAAATATATCATTTATATTCTTGCAATATTATTGTTTTTATGGAATTGTTGGAAGTAAACTAGTGATTTAATGTGTTAACTAGTGATATTAGTAAAGTTGTGTCTTGTTGATGAAGGGATTGGGTTAGTTATGAGGTGAATTTGTTGTTTGGATTAGTAGAGTACGGAGATAGGTTAGATTAGGCCTTTGGGAAAGTTGTGGATTGTTATTTGGCACATTTCGAGAAGTAATATAGGTTGTCCCAAATAGCCCGTATGCTATGGGTGTCTTAAAAATGTTTTGAGATGTTAAAACTCTAATATTATGTTAGTATATGTCGTCTCAATAATTTAGATATAAAGAACACGAAAAACGGACGTATAACGAAGAAGTTAAAGCCTTTTTAAGTTCAACGAAATATAAATACATTTGACAGCTTTTGCGATAAATACGGACGTTCTGGTCAGTTTTTTAAAATAAGGTTTTGACCCCTTTCAGATCTGAATTGGCTAAAATGTATAAAAGAAAACTTGTACGGAATGATTTTTCACTAAATTAAGAAACTTTTCTTGAAGCATGAATGTCTAAAACGCAATAGATACGCCATGATAAAATCGGATCATTTTTGAAGCTATATAATACTAAATAAGGCTGTTGGGAATTAATAATGGGGTTTTCGAACGTTTTCGGGTCCGTTTGAGCTTTAAACACCTTAGCGAATAAAAGTGTATTACTTATAAAATGTTTAGACGCGTTAGAAACTTATTGGAAACAATATTTCGTAAGAGATTAGGAGTTTCTAAACATGGAAAGTTTTATTTGACGTAAAGTATTATATTAGCGAAGTAAAAGTGGAAACTAGACGTTTTAGATCGCTAAGTGCGTTGAGACATGAAATGAAATTATCAGATTTCATTAGAAAACGTTAACGTTCGGGATTTCTAAACTTGCTAAAATATGACACAAGCATATGCGGGTGATGTTGACTTTCTAAAAATAGTTTATGCATCGTTTTACCTTTATCTTCCATTAAGCCGCATCATTATTCATTTAGGTCGCGGTTAGGATTTCGTGCTCATATTTCGTTCGGCGGTTATTATTCTACATTTCGTTGATTATTTCATTACTCACCGATTTGCTTAAGGTAAGTTTAATGGCCCCTATTTTACTTCTTTTTTTAATATTTTGGGGAGAATACATGCTCATTTACAAACTCATTTACATACACGTTTACATGCTCGTTTATTTTATAACAATGCGATTACTTTTCAAGACTTTGTGAGATTTCATAGCCCCACTTTTACTTAATACTTGTTTTGAAATACTTTGGAGCGAGATTACATTACTTATTTTTATGTTTGAACCAAAGTGCAAATAACTCGTTTACGGACTGGTCTAAGTACCCATTAACCTATGACTTTTAGTATGCCCTTTATCATGAACCATTAATCACTTAGTAATCAGTAAGCAATAAGAAGTAAATAGTAAGCAGTAAGCATGAATGTTGTGAATACATCTATTGGGGCTGATATCCTCGCCTGGTTTGAATAAGTATATGTCAAACAGGCAAAATTCTATTTGAGTTACTTTACGGGTCTTCTGGGTAGGGCACCTGCATGGGCACTTATTCTTGATTACAGTTAACGCTTAGGTGTCATGAGCTTAGACTATAGTAAACACATTTTGTGTGGATTTGTATTTGATATATTCTCATGCACACTTTAAAATCTTGTGATTCCTATTTATAGTTTTACAAACATATGAACTCACCAGCTTTAATGTTGATACTTTTTGGAAATGTTTTTCTCAAGTGCTTGATTTCCATGGCTTGCTTATGATGTCTCATTCACGGAGTCTTTTCATGCATAATGTTGATCATTTGTATAACTTTTGAACTACTATTACTTTTGGGTTTAAGTATTTTAATGTACTCGGTTGAAAACTTATTCTGCTTTGTTAAATTCAAATGATCACTATTTAAAATGACTCATATAGAGGTCATTCTTTATTACTATGTTTTATGATGCTATGAAGTCACACGACCCCGGTTACCTTTCCGCTGTGATATTTTGGGGGTGTGACATATAATTATGCCGAATTCGGCATCTGCTTATAGGCTTCGAATCAACTACGGCGTAGTTGAGGTGTAAAACTATGTCGTAGTTTGCTGATGCAGACTTTCCTTTTGCTGGCTAAATGTAACTACTAAGTAGTTAAAGTGACAAACTACGCCGTAGTTATGACTATACATACGTTCCTTTGGTGACTCATGATTACTACGGCGTAGTCCCATAGTGGCGACTATGCCGTAGTTTCTTCTAGGCATGTTTGGTTCCTTAGTAAACTACGGCGCAGTCCCATCGTGGTAACTACGCCATAGTTTTGTCGTCGCAACAGTATTATGTTTACTTCATTCGTCTAATTACTGTGTCTTTCCGTTTCAATGCTCATAATTGACTGTAAATAAAATATAAAGTGATTACGTACATATTTTAATCACAAATCAAACAATTATGAACATCTTACAAGGGATTTTGATACAAAAAGATATTGAGCATTTGATGTTATCAAATATCCCCCCACTTAAATTCTGTTTTCCCTCAAGTAGACCTTTTAAATATTTCTAAAAAAGATACCTTCCAAGTTATCCCGGAAGATATAAATTTAAAAATTACCTATGCTAGAAAATTATAAACCGAGAACCTCACGAAAGGAAAAACAAATCACACTCATACTCACACTAATCTATGTGTTTCATTTTTGGTGATCACTCAACTGCTCAGTGATGCTTGGTAGCGGGTGCAAGTTTTACATTTATATTCACGACTTATTAATCTACCAAAAATGCATACGAGTAAGTATACTCGTTCATTCATATTAAAGATGGATAAGTCAAGTTCGTTCCATGGGACTTGGTGATAACCATTACATAGCAGCAAAACAAGCAAATAGGTTGTCACGATCCCTATTACTTCTAAATTCGGAAAACACTTCATAAATTCATTCATTGTAAAAACAATACTTGTGCTAAAAATCCATTTCATTGACATAAGATTTTGGTTTGTTTGGTTGAACATGATTGTATGACTCATAAAGCTTTTTAATATGGTTTTGATCCATGGTGTATTTCACAAAACCACATGTATCTTAGGTTGATAGTGAACCCTCTCGACCTATGAACTCCATCACTTCTAAGCCATTTTTAATTCCATTTGCTAGAAAACAATGTGTATTTCAAGTTATTCAAACGAGTCCTTTCGACCTATACTCGAGTTTAAATCATTACAAGCCTTTTTAATATGTTAATTTGATGGATGTCAAGCATAAAAAACTCTTACTAATTCGTGCATGAATTTTGGGAGAATGAGAACATAACCGAAAATCCTTTTGGCTTATAAATCCGTTTAAGTTCCATCAACACATCAATTAGAAAAGTTTTATAATTAAACAAACCACAAAACAAAACATGGAATCATGCATACAATCGTAACCAAACATTCATAATCAAGTCAATATCATTTTTTCACAAGTATAACAAAATCACTCCATATTCAATTCAATAATCATAAAACAAAATTCAATCACAACGTTCATCATATCAAAGTAAGAAAGCTTATGTAAATTAATAATAAGGATTATACCTAGCCGAATGATTACACAAGATAACTTAGAACTTGGATTTAGTGTAATCCGAACGCCTCTAATCAACCAAAAACACCAACTCCAAAGCACCAACTAGCAACCAAGACTCTTACCCACGTTCTTGCCTTAATCCTGGAAATCTCAGAGGTGTTCTAGCCTTTTGGGAGAATATTTAAGGTTTCTTTAACCTTTGTCAAGGGTTAGAAGATTGTCTCTTAGGTTAAAACCCCAATGGCTATTATATAGGCTAGATTCTCACTTCTTGAGCAAGAAAACATAGCTGAAGTGTTTAGGGAGGGAAATGATCAGACTTCCATCATTATTGGCCATTAACACACTTATTAATGACAAGTTTATAATTGAAATTTTGGCCAGCCGGGTGGCTCATTTGCGTTGGCTAGCCTCTGAGACTCCTCCTCCAGCCGGGCGGCTGAAGCTTACTCCCAAAATGCATTTTTCCGTTTTGTTGATTTCTTCTTCCCGATTGCTTCTCTTTTGGTTGGGTTGACCCATACAACTTATATCTTGTTAACACACTTGTTCTTGGGCTATAATAGGCCTCCAAACTCGATATCAAACCTTCACTTGTCGGGAAATCTTCAAAAGCAACAATCTTCATGTTTTTTTCTTCTTTTCTCGTCCTTTTTCGTCTTGGCTAACTATGAACACATAAACTTAACTTTGCATAATATTAGGAATAAAAGTTTTCTATTTAGCCAAATAACTTATATAAAACCACTAATAACGCTCTTAAAAACATACTCAATTTAAGCGTTATCAAATTCCCCCACACTTAAGTTCTGCTCGCCCTCGAGCAGGTTTAGCTTTAAAGATCAAAATTTATTCCAACAGCACATCGATCATGGTTCTCATAATTGCTCTAATGAAGAACAATCATAGTTTGAAAGTTTATATGGGAATTTTTGACAATACCCGCATGATTTTTGAACTAGATAACATAACTAAGCACCTTACGAATAAGAAATTTTGAATTTTTAAAATTTAAATTTACTTAGCACTCGAA
Source organism: Tanacetum coccineum (assembly GCA_026074375.1). Lineage (NCBI taxonomy): Eukaryota > Viridiplantae > Streptophyta > Magnoliopsida > Asterales > Asteraceae > Tanacetum > Tanacetum coccineum. The sequence goes on along the minus strand of BQNB010082071.1, from coordinate 802 downwards.
TTTCAATTCGGTAGTGTAAGTGCATCACTCTTTGCTCACTCATGATTTTGTGTCATACCATAGGCTTGTACAAGTATCAAAACAATTCCGATAAGGCGTGAGCACCCTGTAAATCAATCAAAAAGACTTTTATTAGGTTAAGCTTTTAGGTTAATAAGGGTTGTGAGCACCCTGTAAATCAATCAAAAAGACTTTTATTAATTTCAGCTTTTGGTTGGTTCTACAAACGAAAAATAAAGTCAAGTCTAAAACTGCTAGTTACCCCAAATCAAAGAAAATGATTACGTACCCAAATCTTCCTTCTCAATCGATCTCCAATATCACGTCTTAGCACATTGGCTAATCGATACACCAAAAATTACTTCTTCTTCCTTCATCTTCATAATTTATAGCACATTAGCTATATATATATATATATATATATATATATAACCAACAAACTCCGTCACCCCCACACTTTGGATGAGCATACACCACAAAAATTACAAATACAAGTAGCTACCTCCGTCTTTGTCGAAATGGCACAGGAAAAATACAAAGTGTGGTCAACAAGTAATCATCAAAAACACGCCATTCATACCAGGTAACTAGCAATCTATAGACTTAACTACAGCTTAGGCTAAGGATAAAAGTGTATAATATTTTATTGGATTTTCAAAATGAACGCGATGGCTCAAAGGTGTACTAATTGTATCTCGCACTAAAAGTGGGTGCTAACAAATGGGTCCATAAGGGTGGTTAACTAACCGATGTGGTTAGCTAAATTCATTTGATATAAACGGATGGCCATTTGGTGTAAATC
>BQNB010082070.1:0-29440 GCA_026074375.1 Tanacetum coccineum | reverse complement strand
ATTCGCCATTTTTAATTATGTTTTTGGTTATTTGAGGTCGTTTTATTAGGTAAAATATATGTATAAAATAGCGAATACCATCTGTCTTGTTTGAGTAGCTAATTGCAGATCTCCAATGACTTGATTAAGAGGATGATCCATATGTATTCTTGTAGTAGGAAGAGGAATGACTTAGAAGTATGTATTCAAATTGTTTATGTCAGCCCCTGAATCATCATTTTCAGCATCACTAAATCTGCCAGTTTCTTCCAAATCATGTATATTTGGATCATCAGCACATCTATAGACTATATTCTCATTAACAACCTTATCCTCTATGCTAGCAGCATTAACAATTAGACTAACAGTATTAATATTGTTAGTGTTGTTTACACTTGCATCCTTTTCTTGATTAATTCTTTTACCCTCTTCACTTAGGTTACCACCTTCATTCCCTGAATCATCAGCATCTATCTTTTCCTCCTCCCCTAATGGTTTGAATCCAACATCAGGAGAATCCTTTGGACTAGAAGATAATGGTGGATCTTGAGTCCATAATGGTAGCAGTATGTAATCTTTGCCAGGTACTGTCTCCACTCTAGCTTTACCTGTATCATCACATGCTTTTGTACCTACATTACCATTAGACTGATTCCCTATAACAACTGGCTTATAGTTCATAGAATTTGTTAGTGCATCTATATCAAAAAGCCAATTAGGTCCACTTCCTGCAATATTAGGTATATACTTACTAAATTAAACATGCATATTCTCTTCTACTATCCTAGTTTTACTATTAAATACTCTGAATGCTTTGATATTGGTAGAGTATCCTACAAAGAACCCTTCATCAGCCTTTCTATCAACCTTACCTAGGTGATCTATGGTATTAAGGATTGTAACAGGACACCAAAATGGTCTCATGAAGCTCAAAGCAGGTTTTCTACCTAGAAAAAGTTCATAAGGGGTCTTGTTATGAGGCTTGATAACTAACACCCTATTTTAGACATAACAAGCAATATTAATTGCTTCAGCCCAAAAAGTTGTTGGCAATTTTGAATTAGCTAGCATAGTCTTAGCAGCCTCTATTAGTGTCCTATTTTTCCTTTCTGCTACTCCATTTTGTTATGGAGTCCTAGCAACACTAAATTCCATACCCTTCATTTCACAGAACTGATTCATGACCCTATTCTTAAAATTCAGTCCCATTGTCACATCTAATCACTAGATTTTCTATGCTTGTTATGAATGTTTTAAGGAATTCACTAGTTTCATCCTTTGTGGCTAAAAAAACCCAACTAAACCTACTAAAATTATTTCTGACAACTAGGCAGTACATCTTCTTCATTAAGCTCTTTACAAATGTTGGGCCAAACAAGTCCATGTGCAACATTTGTAATGGTTGGTTGATTGAACTGACTGTTTTGGTCTTATAAGAAGCTATGTGTTGCTTTCCCTTCTGACAAGCAACACATGTTTGATCAATTTCAAAAAGTTTTGAAGGTAAACCTCTTACAAGGTTTCCCCTTAACAGTTTATTCATTGTTTTGAAATTTATATGTCCAAGCCTCCTATGCTAAAGATTAAATTCATCTGGTGTGGCTTTTGTAAAGAGACAAGTGAGACCTCCTTGAGAAACATCATTCTTTAAGTCAACACTGTACATGTTATCCTTTCTAGGAACTTTAAGTAAAACATGACTTTCTTCAGTTAACTTAAAGTCTAGAGACAAGACAACATATTCAGTATCAGTAAAAAGAACACTATTCTTCTTATCACACTTTTGTGAGACACTGAAGAGGTTAAACTTTAGTTCCTTTACAAAATACACATCTTTAAAATCCAATTTACCAGTTTTTATTTTACCTTTCCCAGTAATTTTCCCTTATTTGGAATTACCTCCAAAGGCAACAAATCCTCTATCAATTTCTTCATAATCTATAAGATATGATCTGTTTCCTGTCATGTGCCTAAAACATCCACTATCAATTACTCCTTTATCCTTAAAATCTTGCTGTGGATTGCCCTGCACATAATGGTAGGAAAATTAGTTTCTTTTGGGGACCCAAGCCATTACTGACTTGGATCTGCCTTATGCATCAATATAGTCAAATCTTTTAAAGGACATTGATGCACCATTGTTTCTGGAGACATGGTCTAAAATTTTATGCTTTGGTCTCCAAACCCAACATGCTGAGGCCTTAATAGCATTTCCCTTGTTTCCCTTAACAGCACTAAGAACTGCTTTTGGCCTAGCCAATAACCAGTTGTTCCCATAACAATATTAACTTTTTAGTGAAATTACTGTTATAGCTGTTTGTTATTTTGTTAAAAGGCCTTCAATCATTTGAAATATGCATTATTTAATAGGCATTTTACATAGGTCCTACATTATTCACTATTTATTCTGTAGTTAAACAGTAATAACTATCTAACAGATATCAACTGAAATAATGCCAGACTTATATAAGACTGTTTCTTGGAACCATGTTCCTTATATGTTACAGATGTAGAGTTAATTATGAGAAATAATATTTGTTCACACCTTTGAACATCGAGTCCAAACAGGTTTTGCAAATCTTCCATTATATACCTGATATTGCAAGCATTCATCAAATGAGTATCAAAACTACCATACACAGGACAAGCTTATGATGAACATCTCAAAATCACTCCCAGAATTTTTGAGACATCTGTTGGTGTTCCTAGTTTCTCTTGTTCCCTCAAGGACTAGGTTGTTTTGTCTATTTTTATCACTAATGTTTTCCTAGGAAGATTTTACTTGCTCAGTAGACTTAACAAAGTTTATCTTAGCAAAACTAGGTTTATTAAACATCTCAACTGTTTTAACCTTAGGCGCATTTTCTTCATCACTATCAGATACCCAATCCACCATAATTGGGGCCTCCATTTCTTTCTAACAGTCTTAGGTTCATTAGCTCAACATAGGCTTTTCAACTATAAACTCTTTATAGACACATTCATATCAACAAAATCATCAGGGGGGGGGGAGGGGGTGGGGGGGGACTGGATAAACTAAATCATTTGTTTGGTGGCATAAAATTCCCAGTATAGGGAGGTGGGATAGCATTATCAACACCTAATCTTGATTTTACACCTATCCATTATCTGACCGTCTAGAAGTTTACTAGGCTTTTTTTAAATGAATTTTCAATTTTGTACTGTAAAGTAAACCTCATCTTTGTCTTTTTATAGTCAACTCTAACTCCTTTTAAGCACTGTAATGTCTAAATCTCTTAAATAAATTTCACATTTTAAGAGTTTTACATCTTCCTCATACACAGACTCATTTTTCTAAAAGACTAATAGTCTAGCTTCTACAGATTCTAAACCAGTTTTATAAGAGACAAAACGTATCCCAGCTGTTTCTTAAAGTCTTTAACTAAAATATCATTTTGTTCTTTTAGATCTTTTACACATTCTAACAAGATGAACAACAAATTACGGAAAAAAAATATGAAAGTGTCATTGCTCTTTATATTTTGTTGGATAAGAACGGTTAGCTCCCACTAGCATGAAATGTTAGAATTATATATGAATGCATATAAGAGTGCATGTTACACGTGCCATTGTTTCTCATCATCTTATCTTGTTATGGCATATCAAATTTCTTTTACTATTTTTATACGGATTGTAAAGCTTGGTAGGAATGCCTCTCATTGAGATTAATTTACGATGAGTGTCAATTCATGTGTCTAACTTTACATGCATTTATTTAGTTATGGAATTTGAGTTGATTATTATATAAATATAATATAAATATATATATATATATATATATAATATTGCATAACGTGGGTAATTGTTTACGTAAATGTAAAAATGTAAAATATATACACGAATTAGGCGTTAACCACGAAGCAAGACATATAGATAAAAATAAAGTTACAACATATAGGGTACATTATAATCTGACATATTAAAATACATAGAGCACGTAACTAATATTTAATCTAAAGTCGGGTTCACGTTTAATATACGTTTTAACATTACACGAAAACGGGATAACCTATCTCTCCGATACCCCGAAAAAAATTAAATTTAATGCCAAAATATAGCAAATAAAACTATATAGTAACTGAGCGGGGGGCAATGTAAAATAGCGGGGAGGAGAGGATCAGCGCGGGGGGGGGGGGGTGGGGGGTTGTGTTGGGGAGGGGGGAGGGGTGTGTGGTGAGGTTTGGGTGGGGGAGTGGGGTGTGTGGGTGTTTTGGGTGTAGGAAGGGTCAGTTGGGAAGGGATGTATATGATTGGGGTGGCGGATTCACGAGACAGTGTGGGAATATTTCTGTTCTTTTATATTTAACCTCGATCTCGAGCGTTGAGACCTTTGTAAACGATGTACAAATAGGGATCGTTTCACAAAGAACGACTCTAGATCGAGTGTTAAATACAAAAGAAACTCAAATGAATCCGATAAGCCACAAATAATTTTATTCACGTAAAATTTAAGTCAAAGACGTAATAAATTATTAACATTTACTCCTTCAAAATTTAGTGGTTGTCCACATATGTGCCTTCTCTTCAACACTTGTAGGAGGGATAACAGTCTCCTTACCATCAACAATTTTTGTTACTATGGGTGCATTACCATTTTCTACGATCTCCCATAGAGTGTAATCAATGCACTGTAGGTACTGCTCTATCATCATCTTCCAAAGATCATACTCACCAGGTTGGAGTATGGGTAGCTTGATGGTTTGAGTAGATTGAGAATCCATTTCTTTTTGAAAAAATAGATCTTGTGTGTAGTAAAGTTTATTCTTATTCAAAGCTTCTCACAAGCTCTGAGATACGCATGTTGACCTAATAGAATAGATTTTGCTAAGCAATCTATATCAGGCTTAGTTGTATTGAAAAAGTTCAAAACAACTATGAAAGAATCTTTGGATTGATGAAAATAAGCCAGACTATGCGGAATCTAGTCAATGATCAATAAGCAGAATTTCAATGAGACCGTATGAATAAGATAATAACAAACAGTTTAACCAAACTTTCAGCCTCAATATAATACGAACACTCCCTAATAGTGATAAGGTTTACAAAACCTGAAGCTATGACAATTCTATAATGACTTATTGATACTTTGATACTGCATACAATAGAATTCTATACCTAGTTCCTCCTTTTACACCACAAGGAGTCCTAATTGGATTACCATATTTTCCAAAGTTATCATCATCTTCTAAAACAACTAACGGATACGTATCTTTTATAAAATATCTCGTACATACCCATAAGAAATCTTTATCTTTTTCTCTGACAGTCTTTATCCTTTCAGCAGTTGGGTAATTTTTCAGGAGTTGTAACTTTTATACTAGCACAATTAACTTTCAACAACAACATAGTAACTTTTGTACCAGCCGCACTAACTGTGTAACTAACACCTAACTACTTAGAAAGTTTTTATTTAATCTTCCACCAGCTGTACACGTAACACTAGGAATACTAACCTTTACTCTAGTTATACAAACATTAACTACAGTAGTAAGATACACTAGCAGAACTAACTTACACTAGCAGTAGTAACTAGCAAGTACTCAACTACTTACATATATTTTCATTAAGATAACTAACAGTACTAATTTAATACTAGCGAGCAGTAACTAATAACCTTAACACAGTAACTTCAAGAAGACTTTTAAACCTAACATTTTAGGTTGTTCATGGATTCATCAGACCTTGTGGAGAATGTACGTCTAGTGTCTTTTGTTGTCATCCATCGAAAAAAAAGAAAAAAAAGAAACATTATTGCGAGGCATTGTTACCTATATATAAAAGTAATTCCATGATTTATTACTATGAAATTATAATGTCATCAAGATTTTGTGCCTAGTGTGTGCCTATATGGAACAAATGTGGAGTTACGACTAACTCGACTCTAAAAATAAAAACCTACGAGTTAACCCAAACACTCCTTACTTTAATTTTGCTCAACCAAACATGTCAAAAAATACATATGAATTATGTATCTTGAATTTTGTTCATGAGATCATTATGCATCTATGTAAAAACATTTTTAGGATGTATTAACAATGCATAAAAGCATTTTTATGGTGGACCTAACGTGAGTGATTTTAAAATAAAATTGGGTTTTTGTTGCGAAACAATTTTTAACAAACACTCTTCAATCATGCAAATCCTATGTCTACGGGAAGCATATTAGTTATACATTGTGTTATTATAGTCCTAATTGCACATAAACAAAAGAAAAATGAAAATTCCCAATTTTGAGTTTTTGTTCAATATGAACCTTAGACGCATATTAGAAAGAAAATAGATAAAAATAACTTACAATTGATGATCTTTATAGTTTTAGGATTAATTATTAGTGTTGATTTGATCTGAAATTGGTGTTTTAATGGTTGATTTTAAGGTTTTGGTCGTGGTTCGTCAATGGTGGAAGAGAGGGGGGTGTTTGTTTTTATGTTTTAAAAATGAGAGGGGTAGCAGGCATATGGTCTCACTGGTGGCGGTCCCATATCGATATGGGGGCCGCCCTCAGTAGAGGATTTTTAACAGAAATTTTTTATAGAAGGAGTGACGTTTTAATTTGCATTTCGCGAATTAAAAATGCTTAAAGTACTTCGGACGAAGTATTTAAGTTGTCACAACACGGAGTGGAACACGAACTAGAATCGAGACAGAAAAAGAGAGAGACGATTTACGGAATGTGTTCCATCATTCCTAAACCAAGACGTAGATAATTAAACGATTTGCGTTTAAGAGGTTTAGTAAGAATGTCGGCGATGTTGTCGACGGACGGCACTTTTTCAATAGAGATATGTCCTTTCTCGACATTATTACGAAGAAAGTGGTGACGAATTTTGATGTGTTTGATTTGAGAGTGTTGCACCAGGTTTTTGCTAAGGTCAATCGCGCCTTTATAGTCGATAAGAGCTTGTTTCATCCATAGTGCTTGTTGACATGCCTTTTCGGCGCATACATATTCGGCTTTGGTAGTGGATATAGCAATGTCTCCTTATGTAGAAGATCTTAGCATGAGGATTCTTCCAGTTTTCAACACCATATCTTGCATAAGGATTAAACTTCTTTATACACTTATTAACCCATCTGGAAGTCCGTTCTTCAATATCATCATCATTAAAGACAATTGCTGGAAATTTATGAAGTGACAAAATGATCTTTTCAGGTCCTGAATTTCCTTTCTTTAAGTACAAAAGGTCTTGATTTGTAACACCCCCAAATTGGGTCGCAGCGGAATAAGGGTCCGGGGCGTGTTACTTCATAGATCAATCACACAAGATATATATAGAACGACCAGAAAGTCGTTTAAAAACGATACATTGGATTTAACAAAGTAATTGTGACATAAGCCCGAAGCTTAACTTGTTCACTTGATCAAAATACAAAGGTTTTCAGCCCATAACAGATAACAAAATGAAATGCGACAAATCTTAATGCATGACATCCAATTCAAAACCACCATGTACATCCCATCGCACCTTGTTGCTTATTGATCCCCTGAAAAACATTGCTTGAAAACCAACAATAATGTTGGTGAATTCACAGGTTTGATAAATCATATGTTGTAGGACATAATATCTTCCCACAGTGTATGAAATGCAACATAATTCAGATATCCATATAAAAGTAATACGTTGCTCTAAGCTCATGACACTGATGCTTGACAAGTATGGATTCCAAATTAATGGCCGTTCGCCCGGGTGATGTTCTAACCCGCACATCCTATAAGTCAGACATGGTATACGTTCGTTCGGCTAGGGTAGCTAATCACCCGAACGGGGTTTGTCAACCCAATAGATCTATTCATAACAATCTGCGCTCGTAATTAACAGTTCATGATAATGGGCTCAGATTGGGTTTACTCGGCCACTTAGGGCAACATGTATTCATAATATAAAACTAACCACTTGTGTCCAATTGTAAAGCATTGCATGTTTTTCACCCCAAAAACTTTGTAAAAACAAAAGCATGTAAAACGTGGTGTAACACCCCCAAATTGGGTCGCAGCGGAATAAGGGTCCGGGGCGTCTTACTTACAATAGATCAATCACACAAGATATAATATAGAAACGACCAAAAAGTCCGTTTAGAAACGATACATTTGATTTAAACAAAGTAATTGTTACATAAGCCCGACGCTTAACTTGTTCACTTGATCAAATACAAAGATTTTCAGCCCATAACAGATAACAAAATGAAATGCGACAAAATCTTTAATGCATGACATCCAATTCAAAATCACCAATGTATCCATCGCACCTTGTGCTTATTGGTCCCATGAAAAAACATTTGCTTTAAAATGTCAACAAAAATGTTGTGAAATTCATATGTTTGATAATCATATATTGTAAGACCCAAAAGATCTCTCCAAGTGTATGAATAATGGCAACAGATGCAGATATCATATAAATGTAAATAACGGTTTCTACAAAGCTCATGACACTGATGCTTGACAGTATGGATGCAAATTAATGCCGTCACCCGTTTTGATGTCTAACCCGCTACATCCCTATATTACTACATGGTATACGATCGTTCGCTAGTGATAGCTAATCTCCCGAACGGGGTTGTCAAACCCGAAGTAAGATCATTCATAACATTCGCGCTCAGCAATTAACAGTTCATGATAATGGGCTCAGATTGGGTTATCGCTACTTAGGCAACATGTAATCATAAATAAAAACTTAACCACTTGTGTCCAGTTGCGTAAAAACCATGCATGTTTTTTGTTTTCACCCCAAAAACTTTTGTAAAAACAAAAGCAGTAAAACGTGGGGCTATGAACTCACCTTGAGTTTCTGATAATCCAAATTTCGCAGATAAATGCCTCACGTAAAAGATCAGAATGCAACCTAATTATCATAGTTCGTTAAAGTACCGGATTAACTTTTAATTGATAACATTGATGTAATCTTATAGATTATATCGTACTATCGTTCGGGCTATCAAAATTTAAAGAGGGTATGACATAGACGTTCGAGGAGATAGGACCTTTAATCGTAAATCCACACTCGTTGAAACGCCCTCCGAAGAGGCCTCATTATGAAACTCTCTATTAATATAGTCTTTGAAAACCACATAATAATTCTATATACTTAATCCCCCCCCCCCCCCCCCCCCCCCCCCCCCCCCCCCCCCCCCCCCCCCCCACCTCCCCTACCCCACGCCCCCCACCCCCCCCCCCCCTCCCCCCCCCCCCACACCCCCCCCCACCCCCCCCCTCCCCCAACTAATGGTTTTGAAAAAATTGTGTTTAAACAAGTTAAAACGTTTATAATTACCGTTTCTTAGCAAAACTGACGTCACTTTCGCGTTTTAAACCAGAATCTCCGTTTCTTATGCCCATCTTTTCGTATCAAGACGAGTTATCATAAATTGACATTTTTTAATTTTGGACCTACTGGTGAACAGTAAAAATTACTGTTCACATCAGACCTTATGTATATTTTTATCGATTTAATTGTCGTAAAACCCGTAAACGTCGTATTTTATTCGTTATAGCTCCGTTTTTAATGATTCTTTCGAGGACGTTCTCGTATTTGAAAGTTCTATATTTTTATGAGGTTTACAAAAATATAACTTTCTGTCATGAATAGTAACTTTTATAAAAATAGTTTTATAAAAGTATTAGTCGTCGTAAACTCGCGAAATTCATAACTCGTTCGTTATTAATTGAAAAATTACGATTCTTATCATTTTGGAATCCTAAAAATATGTGTTATTTGTTAAAAATATCAACACTTGCTGTTTATAATTTTTATAAAAATGTTTTTATAAAAATTCTTTTACGACTTCATTTATTAACGTATAACTCGTTTTTAACGTAACTTTTTCGTTATTAATCCGTTTAACAAGTTTCTTACCTTTTCGGAATCGTCGTGAAATGTATTATCTTATAAAAACATAAAATGGATATGTTAAATGTCGAATTTTGGACAGAATGTTTATGCTAGTTTGTTAAGTCCATATATATCTTTGTTTTCATACTTTTCCACTGCACCAAGTTCTAAATCATGAGTCATGTAGTTCTTCTCATGAATTTTTAACTGGCGTGATGCATAAGAAATCACCTTCTCTCTTTGCATCAACACAGCGCCCAAACCTTTCTTTGAAGCGTCGCAGTATGCGATGAAATCTTCGCTTCCTTCAGGTAATGCAAGGTATTGGCACTGCACAACTTTTGCTCAACAGCTGAAAAGTCTTTTCTTTGTTATCGACCCCATTCAAAACTTACCCTTCGCGCCTCTTCTGGTTGTGCTTGCTCATCGGTTTATGCAATCTGGAAAAGCCCTTCCAATGAAATCTTACGGTAATACCCATCACGACCAAGAAATTGACTGAATCTCCTTGGTGACTTAGAGATGTCAATCTTTAATGGACTCAATCTTGGCTGGATCTACATGAATTCCTTCACTATCGATCACGTGACCAAGAACTGTACCTTAGGAATCCAAAATTCACATTTGGAAAAACTTGGCATACAATTCACTTCTTCTTTAACAATTCTAAGATTTGCTTGAGGTGCACTTTGTGTTGTCTTTGCTCGTTCTTCCGAGTTTATCAGAATGTCGACAATAAAGACATTCACCACATTTTCCAGATAAGGCTTGCAAACCCGATTCCATAAGGATCCATGAATACGGCAGATGGGCTTTGTCAACCAAACGTACATAACTTGAAATTCGTATGACCATAACGATTCTGAAGGTAGTTTTTCCCGGAATGTCTTCTTCCCGAACCCTCAATTGGACTGATAACCTGATCCTAAGTCAATCTTCGAGTAGACACTCGAACCCTTGGAGCTGATCAATAAATCATCAATTCTTGGGAGCGATAACTGTTCTTCACCGTATAGTTAATCAGTTTCCCGATAATCATGCACATCAAATGATCCTTCTTTCTTCTTGACAAACAATACCGGAGCTCCCTAGGGCGAGGAACAAGGTACTTATTAAAGCCTTTATTCGGACAGCTCCTACTTAGTTGCTCCGAAACTCTTTCAATTCGGAAGGCGCAATCGATAAGGTCCCCGTGCTACAGGTGCAGCACCATTACACAAATCAATTTGGACATACTACTTGTCAGTCGAGGAACGACCGGAATAGTCCTCAGGAAATACTTTGGTAAAGTCTTGAACAATTTGTACCTCATCAATTCGCTTCTTTCTTTGACTTGTCCTTTCAACTTCTTTTGCATGATATGTGCTCAGAAAGATAGGAAACCCTTTTTTCCATGTACTTCGTCCGTTTTTTAGTGCAAGAAATGATGTTTAATCGAGTCACATCTTTCCCCTTGGTACTTCCGTCACCGTGTATGATTAAGGTTTTATTTCTCCAGGGAATGCGAAACAATCCTTCTCAGCAACACAGGAATGACCGCTTGGTATTTCGCCAACCTATCCAAAACCGATTATAGCATCAAAACTACCAAGTTCTACAGGCATTAAGTTTATGTCGAATTTAGTGGTCTTAGGAAGTTTAATGTGCATACCCTTAAGTATAGGAGTTTAACCCGATTAACCTCCCGTCAGCTAGTTTCGACAGTACATAATAGTGATCTAGGGTAGATTCGTGATGTCAATTGGGAGCTAAATGTAATAGACACAAAACTTCGATCGGCACCCGTATCAAACAAGATATAAGCATAGCGGTTGTTTAAAAGGAACGTACCAGCAACGACGTTGTCTGGATTTGCCCCTGCATTTCCAACCACATACACCTTTGCTGGAGCTCTGTCATTCCCAGCTTGATTACCACGGTTGCCTTTGTTGTTTTTCAGCCTTGGACAATCCTTCTGGAAGTGTCCCTGAACTCCACACTCAAAACAAGTAGGTTTCTGACCCGATCCGGTGCCCTTCTGGTTGTTAGTGTTGTTGGCATTTCCTGCACTCGTACAGTCACGGGCGATGTGACCATATTTGTTGCATTTATAGCACTTTGGAGCACACGGACCATCATGGTGGTAATTGCACTTTGAGCATAGGGGTCTAGATCCCCCATATGGTTTCTTATCACCCGATCCAGCAGTGTATGCCCTGCCGGTGTTTTGCCTCTTGTTTTGTGTTTGTTGTTTGTTGATTCCTGATTGTTTTCGAGAAGTGATTACAACTTCCTCTTGTATTCAGCTTGTTCTTCTGCCATGTACTGACTCTCTTGTCCATCATTTCAGTGGCCATCACGATATCCTCTTGCATGGACTTTGCTTTGAAGCTACGATGATTTCCATGGAATCATGTCCGGGCAATCCCCGACATACTTTCTATTTGTCTGACTCCTCTGGGAACATCCTTACACAGAGAAGTGCTAGCTCTTGAAAACGTTGGTTGTACTTGACCACATCAGTACCTATCACTTTCAAGTTCCACAATTCCGCCTCAAGCTTCTTCATTTCGTTTCGTGGACAATATTTGTCGGTCATCTTCTTCCTTAGATCGACCCAAGTCATTGAATAGGCAACATCATGAGTAACAGTCATAACATGGGAATTCCACCATGTTAGAGCACTTGCTAAAAGAGTACAAGTAGAGAACTTGACCTGGTTCTCTACCGAGCAGTTGCTTATTCTGAAGACAGTCTCCATTCTTTCAAACCATTGGGTTAACTCAACCACTCCTTCGGTGCCCTTGAAATACAGAGGTTTGCACTTCATGAAATCCTGGTACGTGCACTCTCGGGGCACGCGTTCCAGATCCCAGACATCCGTTCCCGAAGAATACTATCATGCCATTCCTAGTTTCGTCACGTGCGCCAGAGCGCCCTGACACTTGATCAATCATAGCTTGGAGTTATGGGCTTGGTTACCGTAGTGGTTGTGGTTGCTGTTAAGGCTGGTGTTGTTTTTGTGGACCGAGTTTGACCTTGTGGTTCTTTTTGGTGCAACCATTTTCTCAACATAAGAAAATACAATACCCGTTAGATTTCATAAAATCATAACCATGACATGACATATCCATGATAAATAAAGTAAGATCACATCGCACTGTGACCAGAAGGAATACTTATATAAGAGTATATTATATAAGGCTCTTATTGTAATAAACTATTATATTAAACCACGTATAAACAAATTTTGAATGCATCTAGTCCCACTAATGCAACAAATATGTCTGCATGAATGTAATGCACAAATTTAGTCTCGTAATACAACCCCGTTGTATGAATTCGATTCTGTTTGAAAACGGTTATAGTCCAGCAAAAACATTTGACCTGGTTCTCTATAACCTTGGCTCTTGATACCAATCTGTACCACCCCCAAATTGGGTCCAGTGGAATAAAGTCCGGGGCGTGTTTACTTCATAGATCATCACACAAGATATATATAGAACGACCAAAAAGTCTACTTGAAAACGATACAAGGAATTTAACAAAGTAATTGTTCCATAAGCCCGAAGCTTAACTTGGTTCACTTGATCAAAAAAAAAACATTAACAAAGATTTTCAGCCCATAACAATAACAAAATGAAATGCGACAAAATATATAATCCATGACATCCAATTCAAAACCACCACGTATCCATCGCACCTTGTTCTTAATGATCCCCTGAAAAACATTGCTTTAAAACGTCAACAATAATCTTGGTGAATTCATAGGTTGATAAATCATAATATTGTAGGACCACAAGAACTCCTCAAGTGTATGATAATGCAACAGATGCAGATATCATAAATAATGTAATTATGTTGCTCTAAGCTCATGACACTGATGCTTGACAGTCATGGGATGCCAAATTTAATGGCCGTACGCCCATGGTGAGTCTAATCCGCAAACATCCTATATTTCCGACATGGTATTACGTTTGTTTTCGCTAGTGATAGCTAAACACCCAAACGGGTTTGTCAACCCAATAGATCTATTCCTAACATTCGCGCTCGTATTAACAGAGTTTCATGATAAATGGGCTCAGATTGGGTTATCGCTACATATGGCAACATGGAATCATAATATAAAACTTAAACACATGTGTCCAGTTGTAAAACATTGCGTGTTTTTCACCCCAAAAACTTTCTAAAAACAAAAGCAGTAAAACGAGTGGCTATTAACTTCACCTTGAGTTCTGAAAATCAAAATTCGCAGATAATGCGTCACTGTAAAAGATCAATGCCACCTAAATAATCTTAGGTCGTATAAGATACCGTATACTTTAATTGGTAACATTGAATGTAATCTTATAGTTTATATCGTACTATCGTTTTCGGACATCAAAATGTAAAAGGTCATGACAGAACTGTTCGAGGAGTTAGGACACTTTAAATCGCTAAATCCACAACTCGTCGAACGCCATCCGAAGAAGGCCTCATTATGGAAACTCCCAAGTACTTAGTACTTTGCTAACCACATAATATTCTATATAGCTTAATCACCAACTAATGGTTTTTGGTAAAAATGTGTTTAACAATTAAAACGTTATAATTACCGTTTTAGCAAAACTGACTTAACTTCGCGTTTAAACCCGAATTCTCGCGTTTCTTATGCCCATCATTTTCGTATCAAACGAGTTATCAAAAATTGACATTTTTTAATTTTGGACCTACTGGTGAAACAGTAAATAACTGATTCACATCAGACTTTATTATATTTATGTCGATTTGATTTGCGTAAAACCCGTACACCGCGTAATTATTATTCGTTATAGTGCTCCGTTTTTAACGAATTCTTTACGAGACGTTCTCGTATTGAAAGTTCTATATTTTTATAGAGGTTTACAAAAATAAACTTTCAGTCATGAAATAGTAACATTTAAAAAAATAGTTTTATAAAGTAATTAGTCGTCGTTAACTCGCGAAATTCATCAACTCGTTCGTTATTAATTGAAAAATTACGAGTCTTAACATTTTGAATCCAAAAAATATGGTGTTATTTGTTAAAAATATCAACACATAGCTGTTTAATAATTTTCTTATAAAAAAGTTTTTATAATCAAATTCGTTTACGACTTCATTTAATAACGTATAACTCGTATTTTAACGTAACATTTCGTTATTAATCCGTTTAACAAGTTTTCTTACCTTTTTCGGAATCGTCTTAAATGTATTATCTTATAAAAATATAAATGGATATGTAAAATGTAAGCCGCAAGACTTTTGGTCATAATTTTTTATGCTATTTGTTAAGACCATATATACTTTTTTTTCATACTTTTTCCACTTTTTAACCCACGATATGTCTTCATATTATCATATATAATTATATATCATCCTATATAAATTAGCAACCATAACAACATTAACATAAGCCACAATTAACCTTAAACTTGTCAAAAGTAAATTTCTTTAACATAAACATAATATGGAAACTATGAAAACCCTAATTAATACATAATCCTTTTCATGTTTAACCAAGAGTGTAAATCACTTGTGTGACCATTTTAACATGATGTCATTAACATCATAAGATATAATAAAGTGTACATTATGATGACAACAAATAAAAAACTTCTCTTTACATGTTAATGATCCTAAATGGTGATTTAAGCAAAATAGAATAATCATATGTATAAAAATGAAAGTTGTAAGAACCTTAAGAGTTCAAATGGACCTTATGAGGTATGATGATGATGAGAAACAAATGCTAAACCCGTGTTTAGCCTTAAAAACCAAGCTTGCACTTAAGAAAACCCTTATTTTCTTAACAAAAACCCTAGCTTCCTTTTCTTGATTAACACTTGGAAAAGGTTAGCCAATGCTTGGGATCACCTTAGAATACCTTAGAATGGATGTGTATAGGAGTGTATGGGTTGTATAAAAATTGCTATGGATTATCTTGGGATGTTGTTTTGAGCCGTAGCATATAGGGAGCCAAAAGGAGGTTTTGGTTTGATTTTTACTAAGTGTAAAGTGTGTATGAGTCTTTCCTTTGTTACTTGTATGTATATAAGAAGAAATATAGTCAAAGATACCAAGCATGGTCAAATGGAAGGTCATTGTCCTAGGAATGGCCTAATGAGTATGGTCCTTAATGTCAAAGTAAGCTTGGTATGAGTGTGGATTAAAGAAGTATGATTGCATTTACTAAAGTGGATGAGTGTTGTGATATAATACTTGTACACCTGTCAAGAATTTCGGCATACATAAGATATATATGAATTATTTTGTTAACTTTTTTATGTATTGGGGTAAAAAAGTGTGGTATTTGTTAGAAGCGTAGAAAAGTAATTGGATGGTTCCGGAGTGCCTAAACGCAATTTACTCGCTAACATATACACTTAACTGTATCCGATAAAAATAATGAAGATAAAGATAATAATTATCTCAGAATAATTATATAACCCTTGATTTGATGTAAACATTTTAATTGTTTTGGTGCCCTTAACATTGAACGGCTAATTTTGGCGTACGCGATTGAATTATCGCTTATGATTTGAAGTGAATCACTACATTACAAAAAGTACATTGCGGATTTGTTGACGTCGTCAATGACTTGAAAACACAGGGTGTTATAGAACTTCCCCCGTTAAACGAGCACTAGTCCACAAGGCTTTACAATGCAGCACTTGCGACGTTGGCGGTCTTGATGAAGCAGATGTGGGTATTTCTTTTTGACCTGGTCTTCACAGCTCCAAGTGACTCGGACCACTCTCTTGGAGTTCCATCGAACTTTGACTAATGGGATCCGACTTCGCTTCAACCGTTTAACTTCACGGCCCACTATTTCTAATGGTTCCTCAACAAAATGAAGCTTGTCATCAAGATGAAGTCCATCCAACGGAACGGCTAATGGTTCGTCGGCATGACACTTTTTCAGATTAGATACATGAAATGTATTATGGACTCTGCTCAATTCTTCTGGAAGTTCAAGCTTGTAAGCAACTTCTCCAACCCTTTCTATCACCTTAAAAGGTCCAACATACCTAGGGTTCAACTTCCCCCGTTTGCCAAAACGCACGACCCCTTTCCAAGGCGAGACTTTAAGCATAACTTTATCCCCGACTTGGAATTCCATTGGTTTACGCTTCAAGTCAGCGTAACTCTTCTGTCGATCACGAGCGGCTTGCATCCTTTGCTTGATCTGAATGATTTTCTCAGTGGTCTCTTGAATTAGTTCTGGACCGAGTATTTGAGCTTCTCCAACTTCAGTCCAACAAACAGGTGAACGACACTTTCGACCATAAAGTGCTTCAAATGGTGCGGCCTTGATGCTAGCGTGATAGCTATTGTTATATGAGAACTCGACTAATGGCAAATGGTTAACCCAACCCTTTCCAAAGTCGATTGCACAAGCACGCAGCATATCCTCGAGAGTTTGAATGGTCCTCTCGCTTTGCCCGTCTGTTTGTGGATGGTACGCAGTACTCATATCCAAGTTTGTACCTAAAGCACTCTGAAGTGACCTCCAGAAATTTGATGCGAATCTCGGGTCACGATCACAAATGATTGAGACGGGTATCCCATGCCTCGTGACCACCTCCTTTAGGTACAATCTTGCGAGTTTATCCAAAGGATCAGTCTCTCTCATCGGTGTGAAGATCGCAGACTTAGTGAGTCGGTCCACAATCACCCAAATTGTATCATAGCCTTGAGATGTCTTAGGAAGCTTCGTGACAAAATCCATAGTGATGTTATCCCACTTCCATTCGGGTATCTTGGGTTGTACCAACAATCCTGATGGCCTTTGATGTTCGGCCTTGACCTTAGCACAGGTCAAGCACTTGTTAACATAAGTGGCTATGTCGGCTTTCATGTTGGGCCACCAATATAACTTCTTCATGTCTTGGTACATTTTGTCGGAACCCAGATGAATAGAGTATTTTGATTTATGGGATTCATGCATGATCACAGTCCGTAATCGCCATAACAAGGTAACCAACTCCTGCCATTGAGGTACAGGGTTCCATCCGCACGTGGTTCCAACTTTTGTTCTCTAATAGCTTCTGGAAATTTAGCATTTTCAACCAACATTCCCCTAACGTCACTTCACTTTAATGTTATTCTTGTTTTCGCGCTTCGGTTTTGCTGAGCATTTAAGATTGATTTGGAGATCTAAGTCTATCAGACCAGAGGCTCGAACTCTTAACGGTGGTTCTCGTTCTTTCCTGCTCAAAGCATCAGCAACGACATTTGCTTTCCCCGGGTGATAACGAATATCGCAATCGTAATCACTTAGCAACTCTAACCATCGGCGTTGCCTCATGTTCAACTCTTTTTGATCTAAAATGTGTTGCAAACTCTTTAGTTTTTGTCAACCCCTTTTAGCCCTGTTAGTGTTGGGTGTACACCGTACACTTAGTTCTATATAATTAATGTCTCCAGATCTTGTGAGCGAACAACTACTACACCAAGTTCTTAATCATGAGTTGTATTGTTCCTTCTCATGAATCGTTCAACTGGCGTGATGTTTAAGAATCTCACCTTTTCTCTTTGCATCAACACAGCGCCCAAACCCTTCTTTGAAGCATCGCAGTATGCGATGAAATCTTCGCTTCCTTCAGGTAATGCAAGGATTGGTGCACTGCACAACTTTTGCTTCAACAGTTGAAAAGCTGCTTCTTGTTTATCGCCCCACTCAAACTTGACCTTCTTTTGAGTAAGCTTAGTCATTGGTTTGGCGATCTTTGAAAACCCTTCAATGAATCTTCGGTAATACCCCAGAAGACTAAAATTGACGAATCTCCGTTGGTGACTTAGGAGATGTCCAATCCTTAATGGATTCAATCTTGGCTGGATCCACATGAATTCCTTCACTATCGATCACGTGACCGAGGAACTGTACCTTAGGAATCCAAAATTCACATTTGGAAAACTTGGCATACAACTCTTCCTTCTTAAGCAATTCCAAGATCTGCTTAAGGTGTTCTTCGTGTTCTTTCTTATTCTTCGAATATATCAGAATATCATCAATAAAGACAATCACGAATTTATCCAGATATGGTTTGCATACCCGATTCATAAGGTCCATGAATACGGCAGGTGCGTTTGTCAAACCAAACGGCATAACTTGAAATTCGTAATGGCCATAACGAGTTCTGAAGGCAGTCTTTGGAATGTCTTCTTCTCGAACCCTCAATTGGTGATAACCTGACCTTAGGTCAATTTTCGAGTAAACACTCGACCCTTGGAGCTGATCAAATAAATCATCAATTCTTGGGAGCGGATAACGGTTCTTCACCGTTAGTTTATTCAATTCCCGGTAATCAATGCACATCCGGAATGATCCGTCTTTCTTCTTGACAAACAAGACCGGAGCTCCCCAGGGTGAGGAACTGGGTCTTATAAAGCCTTTATCGGATAGCTCTTTCAGTTGCTCAGATAACTCTTTCATCTCGGAAGGCGCCAATCGATAAGGTGCCCGTGCTACAGGTGCAGCACCAGGTACCAAATCAATTTGAAACTCCACTTGTCGAGTCGGAGGAAGACCCGGCAAGTCCTCAGGAAATACTTCGGGAAAGTCTTGAACTATTTGTACGTCCTCAAGTCGCTTCTGTCTGATTGTCCTTCAATCTTCTTTTGTAGTTATATGTGCCAAGAAAGATAGGGACACCCTTTTTCCTATTGTAATCTTCAGCGTTTTTTCAGTGCAAGAATTGATGTTTATGTGTCACATTTACCTGGGTACTTCATCAACCGTGTATGTAATTAAGGTTGTTATTTTTCCCAAGGAATGAGATACAATCTTCTCAGCACACACAATGAAGCTTGTGTATTTCGCCAAAATTTCAATAACGATTATAGCTCCAAAACTACCTGGTTCTACACAAGCATAAGTTTACATGGATTTGGTGGTTTAGGAAGTTTAATGTGCAACCTTAATGTATAGTGTTTAACCCATTTATCTCACGTCAAGCTAGTTCAACATATAATAGTGATCTTGGGTAGATGGCCGTGATGTCAATTTAGGAGCTATTGCAGTAGACATAAAACTTCGATCGGCTACCCCGTATCAAATAAGATTTAAGCCATAGCGGTGTTTAGAAGGAAACGTACCAGCCAACGACGTTGTCTGGGATTTTGCTGTGCCCGCTTTTCCTACCTCGTTTTAGTACCTTCGCTGGTGCCCTTGTCATTCCAGCTTGATTACCACGGTAGCCTTTGTTTGTTCTTCAGCCTTGGACATCTCTTTTTGAGGGTCCTGAACTCCGCACTCAAAACATGTTGGTTTCTGACCCGATCGGTGCCCTTCTGGTTGTTGTGTGGTGGCGTTTACCGTATCCCTACTGTGTACGGGCGATTGTGAGACCATATTTGTTGCATTTGTTAGCATTTTGGAGCACACGGACCCGTCTTGGTGGTAATTGCACTTTGAGACATTGGGGTCTAGATCCCCCATATGGTTTATTATCACCGGGATCAGCAGTTGTATTGCCCTGCCGGTGTTTTGCCTCTTATTTTGTTGTTGTTGTTGATTCTGATTGTTTTGGGAAGTGCTTTCAAACTTCCTCTTGTTTTCAGCTTGTCTTTCCGCCATGGTACTGACTCTCTTGTCCATCAGTTCAGTCGGCATCTCGATGCCTCTTGCATGGTCTTTGGCTTGATGGTACGATGTTTCATGGATCATGTCGGGCAATCCTCCGACATACCATTCTATTTTGTCTGACTCCTTAGAGGGAACATTTCTAACACACAGATAGTGCTGTTCTTGAAACGTTCGGTTGTACTTGACCTCATCATTTTCCTATCACTTTCAAGTTCCACAATTCCGCCTCAAGCTTCTTCATTTCGTTTCGTGGACAATATTTGTCGGTCATCTTCTTCCTTAGATCGACCCAAGTCATTGAATACGCAACATCATGAGTAACAGTCATAACATGGGAATTCCACCATGTTAGAGCACTTGCTAATAGAGTACAAGTAGAGAACTTGACCTGGTTTTCTACCGAGCAGTTGCTTATTCGGAGACGTCTCCATTCTTTTAAAACTTTAGGTTAAACATCAACCCCCAACCCTCAGTGCCCTTGAAATACAGAGGTTTGCACTTCATGAAATCCTGGTAAGTGCACTCTCGAGCAACGCGTTCAGATCCCCTGACACCCGTTCCTGAAGAATGGCTATCAGTGCCATTCCTGGTTGCGTCACGTGCGGCCAAGGCGGCACTGACTCCTTGATTAATCATAGCTTGGAGTTGGGCATTTGTGACCGTAGTGGTTGTGGTTGCTGTTGGGGCTGTGGGCTTTGGTGTTGTTGTTGGGCCTGGAGTTGCCCTTGTGGCTCTTTTGGGGCCCTTTTTCTTCATCACAAGAAATACAATACAGTTAGATTTCATAAATTTCATTAACCGTGACATGACATATCCATGATAAATATAAGTGAGATCACATCACACAGTGAAATGTACAATTGAATTGTAATTAACAATGATATAACTAAATCGACATTCATTCATCACGAATTCGATTATAAACATGACATAATACCATCATTCCATATATAACCTAGAAATATACATGATCTGTTTGGTACATAATGCTTCCCTATCGCTAGGTTACAAAATGAAAAATCTACATTAGAGCCCTACTAGCCCGGTGGGTTAGTTACCCGTATACTTGTAGGCTATCACTGGACAGCCTAATCAGAAACAAAAGATCTATAAAGGATAGTAACCAAACAAAAAAGATCTATACAGCATGCTAGCTGGGGAGTAACCCATAAAAACTTAACAGACTACATAGAGATACAATCATAACCAAAGTCTAGGAAACTGCTACCAGGTACTCCCTACACTGTGTCAACGCGCGCTCCTGCTTCCAGGGCCCCTGGGAACGCATGATATATTGAAAAGCCAAATCATCTGCTAGCCTGACGCTGCCACTCGTAACATGCCACCTCAGTCTTAACTCTATAACTCATGCCTCTAATGTCCTTGCTGTGGAGCTTCAGACCTAGCCAGGCTGACGGTCTCCAATACTCTCTTGCTCGTAAGCAAGTCTTCTCTCTTCTCAAAACCTCAATTCTCAGCTCTCATATGCTGGCACGATCCCTTCTGGGCACTCGTGATGTCATGTGTTAATCTCAGAATCTCTCTACTAGCGAACATTCTACCTGGTAACTGACCCTCTTGTGGACCATATCTATAAGCGGACATCTCCTCTCACAATTATCTCGAAACATGGTCTCTATAGTGTCATACATGACTTTTTATGATCGACCTCTTATGGGCATTGTGGGTCCTGGCTGTCTTTGCATGCAGCCAGCAGCAGATCTTCTCTCCAACCTTCCACCAAGGTCTGGGAGTAGTGAGTTGTGTCTCTTCCGAGGCGGTGTTGTCAGCCACGGGCATATAGCTCTGCTGGCTAGTAGATGGTTTGCAAGTTTAGGTAACAATGGTGGGGTCCCTGAATGGGTTGTCAGTGATATGATAGTAGGTTGTGGATATATCTCTCATATCAACTCGAGTGCTCTAGGACTAAGAGGTCGACTACGTGGAGATAAAAAGGATGGTGGTAGTAGAGGTGTAGGTGCCTCATCCTCAGCTGGCACTAAGTCCTCAGGATGCTCAGGCTCCGGAATGTACACTGGTACATGATCCTCCAGCTCCATGGGATCAGGTACATACTCTGGAGAATGTGGTGCCTGCTCCAACAACTGTCGGGCAGCCTCCTCGTAAGGATCCTCAGATGGGATACTCCAAGATCGTGCCTCAGAGGGTGGAAAGAGTATAGGTATACGTTGTATCATGCTGACTATGGACTACTATGACCAGAGGAAATGCTTTATGAGTATATTATATTAGGGACTCTTATATAGCAATATACTTTTTTATCATCACTTGTATATCAAAATATGAATGCATCTAGTCCAACTAACTAATGCAACAAGTAGTGTATGCATGAATGTATGCACATATGTATGTCCCGTGTAATCCCTTTGTATGAATTCGTTGTTTGAAAACGGTTATAGTCCAGCAAAAACATTTGACCTGGTTCTCTATAACCTTGGCTCTTGATACCAATCTGTAACACCCCCAAATTGGGTCGCAGCGGAATAAGGGTCCGGGGCATGTTACTTCTCAGATCAATAACACAAGATATATATAGAACGACCAAAAAGTCGTTTAAAACTGATACATTTGTTTTTTAACAAAGTAATGTTACATAAGCCCAGAAGCCTTAACTTGTTCACTGATCAAAATACAACAGTTTTTAATCCCACTAAAGATACAAATGAAATGCGTCAAAATCTTTAATGCATGACCATCCAATTCTAAACCTCCATGTATCCATTGCCACTCGTGCCTATTGATCTCCTGAAAAACATTGCTTTAAAATTAATGTCAACAATAATTGTTGGTGAATTCATAGTTGATAATTCCATTTATTGTAGGACCTCAAGGATCTCCCAAGTGTATTGATATTGCCACACTTGCAGACATCATTTTAATGTAATTACGTTGCTCTAAGCTCATGACATGATGCTTGACGTGTTTGGATTTGCCAAAATTAATGACTATTTTGCCCGTGGTGATGTTCTAAACCCGCAACACTCCTATATTCGACATGTTATACGTTCGTTTCCCTCAGTGATAGCTAATCCCCCGAACGGGGTTGTCAACCCAATTGATCTTATTTATAACATTCGCGCTCGTAAATTAACAGTTCATGATAATGGGCTCGATTGGGTTATCGCTACTTAGGCAACATGTAATCATAATGTGAACCTTATAACACTTGCTGTCCAGTTGTATAACATTGGCATGTTTTTCACCCAATAACTTTGTAAAACAAAAAGCATGTAAAACGTGTGGGCTATTGAAACTCACCTTTAGTGAGCAATATACCATGTGTATCACTAATAGTGCGTCCATGCAAATCGATACAGTTGCAACTATTTAAAGTAAGGTCGTATAAAGTACCCGAGTACTTTAATCGAAACATTGATTTAATCCTAAGAGTTGTTACATACGTACTATCGTTCTGGGCCATCATAATTAAAGAAGGTCTTGACATGCGTACGAGGAGTTAGGACACTTTAAATCATAAATCAAACAAGCTCGTCGTTACGCCATCCGAAGACAGGCCTATGATGAAACTCCTTGTTATATAGTTTTTTGATAACCACATAATATTCTATATAGCTCGATCACCAAACTATTGGTTTTGGTAAAATGTGTTTAAGGAAGTTAAAACGTTTACTTATTTTACCGTTTTAGCAAAATGGCGTAACTTTCGCGTTTTTAAACCCGATTCTCGAGGTTCTTAATGCCCTCTTCTCGTATTAAGACGGGTTATCGATATTTGACATTTTCATAAATTTTGTCCATGATGAAACAGTAACTTTTACTGTTATACCAAGACAAGAGTTTTATCAAATTTGTAATTTGTTTGTCGTTAAAACCCGTAATTGTCGTATTTTATTCTTTTCTTTTAGTAATAGCTCCATTTTTAAAGATTTCTTTCGAGGACGTTCTCGTATTTTGAAAGGTTCTATAATTTTTAGGAGGTTTTACAAAAATATAAATTTCTGTCTTGAATAGTACTTTTATAAAAATAGGTTTTATAAAGTATTTAATTGTCGTAAACTCGCGAAATTAATAACTCGTTGTTTTAATGAAAAATACGAGTTCTTATCATTTTGGGAATCTAAAATATGTGATATTTGTTAAAAATATCAAACACTTGCTGTTTTATATATTTTTATAATAATGTTTTTATAAAAAATTCATTTTACGACTTCGTTCCATTAAAGATAACTCGTTTTTTAACATAACTTTATCGTTATTAATACCGTTTTACAAGTTCTTACCTTTTCGGACATCGTCGTGAAATTGTATTATCTTATAAAAATATAAAATAAATATGTTAAACATTTCGAATTTTGGACAGAATGTTGTGGTTAGTTTGCTCAAGTCCAAATTAAGTCTTGTTTCCTTGGTTTATTTCTTTATGGACTTTTACCACTAATTCTTATATTTTATATTTATATATATATTACATGTATTTTATGGTCCATAGTCCTTTTTTATTGTCCCTTTGTCCAATATATTACAAAGTCTTTTATCTTACATAATTAAACCATAACTTTTATAAAAAGCCATAAATAACTAGTTATGTCCATAATCTTATTTATACTTAACCAAGTGTGTACAAGAGTACTTTCTTCCAATATATCTTGATTTTAGTGTTCATAAGTAACATTAATATGAGTACACTAATTAATATTAAACATGTCTTATGTATTTCTTTATCTTTGAATGAAACATATTTTTGAAACTATAAAAAACCCTAATTAACCCATAATCATTTTCTTGTTTAACCAGAGTGTAAATCACCTTGTGTGACCTTTTTAACCTGATTTCATTTATCTCATAAGGTATATAAAAGTGTACATTATGATGACAACAAATAAAAACTTCTTTTTACATGTTAATAATCCTAAATGGTGATTTAAGCTAAATAGAATAATCATATGCATAAAAATGAAAATTATAAGAACATAAAGAGTTCAAGTAAACCTTATGAGGTATGATGATGATGATAAGCAAGTGCTAAACCCTTGTTTAGCCACAAAACCAAAGCTTGCACAAATAAAAACCCTTGTTTACTTAACAAAACCCTAGCTTCCTTTTTCTTGAGTAATACTTGGAAAAGCTTAGCCAATGCTTGGGATCACCTTAGAATATCTTAGAATAGATGTGTATAGGAGTGTATGGGTTGTAGAAAAATTGCTATGGATTTGGTTGGGTGCTTGCTTGATGCCGTAGCATATAGAGAGGAAAAAGGAGGTTTTGTTTGATTTTCTAGTTAAGTGTTTATGTGTATATGTTCTCTTACTAGCAATGCATGTATATATGATATAGATCTTAGTCAAGGGAACATGGTAAGGCCCTAGGGATGGGTCATGGTCTTAGGGATGGTCTTTAGTCAATTAGACAAGGTATGGTGTGGTATTAATGAGGTATGGTGTTCATTTGACCAAATGGAAGAGTTTTTCATATATCACTTGTATAACTTTGTATCCATTGCAAGAATTTCGGCATAATAGAGCTATACATGATATATTTGAGTAAATTTTATGTATTGGGTATAAATGTGGGTATTTGTTGAAGGATTAGAAACGTTTTGTGGTAGGGAGTGCCTAAAACGCAATTTTATCGCAAAACGTATTACACTATTTACGTATCGATAAAATTTAAAATTTGAACTAGTTAAATAATTTTATTTTCATAAATTAATTATATAACCTTGCTTGTGTTAACATTTAATTGTTTGATGCCCCGTTTCATTGAACGCCTAATTTAGTTTAACGATTTAAACTTAATTCATGAAATCACAAGCAAACGCGTACAACACTAAAAATAAATAGTACATTTATCGACGTCGTCAATGACTTGAAAACACAGGGTGTTATATCTGGAAGTTGGTTCGATACGGCGTATCCAAGAATTATATACGGCATATTAGGGATTTCTTGGAGTAGGGACCACGCTTGATATCTTCCAGAATATTATATTCATTCCATATTTCCAATACAACGTATTGGTCTTCTGGATACGGCGTATTGAGCTTTATTCCTTTGTGGTCTTTGGTGAGTGCAGGCACGGATACGCCGTATCTTCCTTGATGGATACGGTGTATTGGTCTTCTAAATAGTAATCTTCAAAATATCTTTATTTAAGCTCCAAAATGCGCGCCTTTTGCTAATATTCACCAAATACTCCATAATTACTGCAATTCTAAAATATAAACGATTAAGTAACAATTCTTTGCAATAACTATACAAAATGGGTTAATAACATGGGATAAATGATGCTATAAAATAGACGTTATTTGATGTCATCAAATATCCTCCCACTTGAATCCTACTTGTCCTCAAGTAGCCTTTAGAAGTTTATAAAAATGTATCCTTAAGGATATTTTTTGTTAAAGCATTTATTTGAGTCCATTCAAGTACACAACCAAAAACACCTCACGAATAGGAAGATGAAAACACTCAAATCACTCAACTAATCTATGTGGTAAAATGTAACTAATTCGCTCAATTACTCGGATCGTGACGAGTATTCTATCATAAGCTTAGCACTAGGATTACTCATCTCTACCACTAAAGCCAAGGAGTAACAAGTTTATAAAGGTAAATATGGGTTTTTGTATGGAATGCTTTGGTTTTGATAATTCTATTAATCTTTCACCTGAGAGTACCACTCTAAAAAGCAGTTGAAGCACACATACTTTAGCCATAACGATGGATTAGACATGTGTGTTTGATAACTCCCCATTCAAATTTATCCAATGGTTGGTATGAAGGAATGATTATAGGTAGGAACCCTCTAACTTTCACAAAATTCGTAACCAACGAGACAGCTAATACACTGGCATACATGGCCGTAATGACGGAATAGACATGCACGCTCGAACAAGTCCTCATTCGCATAAAACCAGCGGCTAATCATTAGGTAAGAGGGAAGTAAATTGTTGTTAAATAAAAATCAAGAAACAAATAGATTAAGACTAAGATACAAGTTGCTAGACACTTTTTCCTGACCGTTACCATGATAAAGACACGACTATTTACAACGTCTTGATCATCGATCAAAAAAAAACAACCTAAGTTGGCGTTCCTATAACGGTCAACTTCCCAATCATCCCATAATTTTTACATACTCTACAAGGTAAGTGGCAATATCTTCCACTTTATACAATACTCTACATCGTTGATTTTTTAGACGTATCAACGAATAATCGATCCTTTGTGTAATTCTTTTGGTAATTCCTTTGCGAAATGATTATTTTCAAACTTTCTTCTCTTTCTTTTTTTTGTGTTGCATTTTTCTAATTTTTTCGGTTTTTTTTTGTTTTTTTTTGCAATCTAACTATACATGAAACTCGGAGTAGTTTCACCATCTTCACGATCATAAGAATTCTGGATAATTCCTTCGATAGTTCCTTCGTTATTCAGACTCACCATTAATTGTGATGGTAGTAAAATCACATGAGTTTTGACTATAATATACATTCTCATTTGCAATGTGCAAATTTCCAACCGCACCAAATATAGAAAATGACACAAGACTCGGGAAATACAAACTTTACACTTTAAGCAACTAGCAACTGTAAATTAAACTTAATCTAACAGGGTAGGTTAAGGTGTAAGGGTGTAACGAAACAAATAGTTGGTGTAGTTCCTAAAGGATTGGCTCTATGGGTTGTTCTAGTGGATCTTCACTCTAAAGATGAGAGTGGAAAAGGGTTTAAACTGGAGGTTAACTAACTGGTATAGTTAGTTAATAAACAACATGGATATGCGATTTGGGTGTAATCCTAAAATTTACCAATTTAAACAAGTTACTCCAATTAAATCCATAATACTCATTATTGTGGTCTCGAGTGATATACCAAGCCAAGTTCTAAAGTCTACAACATCACCGGCACACTCATATTTTGTGGAATTTAGGTAAACATTTGGAAACAGATAGGCTAAATTCTCACAATATCTAACAAGGGTTATTGTGTGTGGGTTATGTATCAAGTAATTTCACAAAAGTATGTTTGAAATTTTTTTGAATTTGAGCATAATTTAGGCATTTTAGTGTGAACATTAGGACAAGCAAACATTATAATTCCATCCCCCTACTTGAGTTATACAACGTCCTCGTTGTATAGATAAAACATTAAATACGAGAATTTAAAAAGAATTAGAATGAGAAACTCCCCTGATATTTGCTCGGTAGATTCTCCAAGTTGCGTTTATGAGCAAGATTATGTGCTGAACAGCCGTCCTGAAGTTTCAAGACTCCAACACTTCAAGATCTCCAGATTTGTTAATTCTCCACCCATATTCGTCGATATTCTTTCACGAGGTCCTGTATTAAACATAGGAAAAACATGTGCATTCCTATCTTGGTACCTACGGTTAATTTAAACTAAACTAAACAAACTAAATACGAGTCAGTATGGTGGATACGCCGAATCAAATTAATGAATACACCGTATTGTCAAAACTGACAATAATGTTTTTAAAGTGCAATAAAAAATAAAGACTGATAACATCTAGACAATCAATACGCCGTATGGTATGGAACGGATACGCCGTATTAATGTCTAGGAAGACAGACTCGATAAAATTAAATAACAATCCAGGTTGTCTCTCGGTAAGCACTTTTGTTTACAGCAAAGTCTTTAAGTTAGACTTGTCTTCAGCTTCTCTTTAGTATTCCATCTCATACACGCTAATGTGCCCGCGTATGAGTCATTCTTCTGTCTTCGTATTTCGAATGTAATCGGGTCCTACATTCAAAACTCCTTTATAGAACCCCTTAAGCTTTTGGTATGCATACGAGATTCCATTCTTCTCATCTTTCTCACTTACCTTCAGTAATGGTGGGATTTTGTTGCATTGATCATTAGTGTGGCGTTTAAACCTCGGATGTGATCGCACCATTTGGTAAGTTACTTCATCATTACACATCATAAATGGTAATCATTCCTTCAAACCGTCTTGCTTTAATTCCAACTTCTCTTAAGAATGGTTCATCAACAATAACATCGCTCATTCCTTTATCACGATAAGCATCCATATCTTTTAAAACT